>JARJLE010000218.1:0-107274 GCA_029289555.1 Mycena latifolia
CGCTGAGCGTCGCCCCCTCTGAGGGCTGGGTGCTGGTTTTCAGCCCCACGCGAACTTTGCGCGTAAGCACTATTTATAGTGCCCCCCGGTGCGCGCGCTGCGCCCGAAGTTGCAGTGAGCCGCTCTTCATTGGCTCGCCATGGAGGACCTTCCCTGTGGGGTTGGTAGCCGTCCCGGTTTGCCTCCGAGCGGCGCTCTGCCAATCCCCCTCCTATGCGATGGCCCTCATCGAGGGTGCGGCCGGGGGCTGAGCCTTCTCCCCCTCCGACCACCGCGGGCCTTTCCGTTGCCGAATCTTCACCTGTAAAGTTATGTAGTAAGTTAAAGCGGTTATTGGTAGCGGAAAGAAAGAGACACGCCAGCGACCACGCGAAGGTCGCTGGCGTCTTGCCTCAGGTTGGGTTGGGGTTGTCCAGCACCGTTCAACGCACCTCGTGGGAGCGCGTCTTCGGGTGCTGGACGTGCCAGGACTGCTGGCCGGTGGACCCCGACGTACTGTAGTGACGTCCCACCGTTGCGGCGGGGGGGCTCGGGGACGGGGTCGGCACACCGGTTAAAGTGTGCCTATCCATCCCTCTGCCTCCCCGCGTGTCCCTTACCCGTTTCCTGTCCGTCGCGCGTGAGCGCGCCGTCAGTAAATGTGGCGGGTTCGGGTTGCGTGCACACGCCGGCGCACGTCTTCTTCCAGGCCCCGACCTGGGTATTAATATTCGCCGTATGCTGCTTGCTGCTTATTCCTCGGGCGTCCAGTTCTATTCAGGGCTCGCGCGCATTTTTTTCTGGGAACACAATGAATTCAAGGTAAGTAGGACGTCGTATATATTTTTATAATGAGGTGGGGTGTATGTGTAAGAACGCGAGCGCGGGCGACGGGGGTACGGCGTGTATAGCAGAGTCCCGACGGGCCAATCAGGAGGAGGGGGAAGGTGGGTATATGTTAACTCATCTATTTATTGGGGGGGGCGTCGTCGGTCTAATAGCCGCCGCGGCCGCGCCAGCCGCCACAGTAGACGCGACCGTTTCCCGCCGCCGCCGTAGCCGCCATTGCCACCGCCGCGGCCGTAGTCCATCAGGACTTTCTCGTGTTATTGGGCCGGTTGTCCGGGCACGTGAGGGGGGCCATGCGCTCGCCGCATGATAAGCGTCCGCGGGCGATAAGGGAGTGGGGGGGAGGGCCTCGTCGTCGTAGACGTCGGCGAGGCTTGGTGAGAGCCAAGTGAGAGGAGGACGGTGTCTTACGACACCGTCTACGTATTCCGCTCCCTTTTCGCACACTTGTCTCGGGACTGCTCGCCCGTTTTTCTGTTTTGAATTCGTGATATTATATAGTAGGGCGCTGCTCGGCCTCTACGGGTCCTCTGGACCCTCCACCTCTAGTGGACCCCCCTCTGAGGGGTAGGGGCTCGCTTGCACCCTACGCCGCGCGCTTGCGGCGGGGAACCCTCGAAGAAACCTCGCCATCACCAAATCAATGGTGGTGGTAAGAGATCAAGAGAGCCCCAAGGCTGTCATGTTTCATCGCTGCCATTAATCCTCATTCGCACGAGAGAAGTTCCCGTTCAAGTACGCGGGAGACACGTTCGGCGCACATCACAGATACATCACTGCGAGAGGCTGCGGGACTGTCACCGGATGGGATGGGAGTTACGTGGCTCGGAAGTGAAGTTAAAAGGAACACGGTGGGTGGATGTGTCCTTTGTCGGCATCCGAGGATGTATCCCTGTCTCACCCTCCTAATATCTCTTGCAGCTGTACCCGCCAACGCATATATATGGCCCTCGCCGCAGCTCGACGCGCTCGAGTCAGCGCGGTTCGACCAGTCAGGCTTCAACGCCGGTCCTCTGGCGAGCTTCATTCAACCTTGCGACCAGTTCCTCTTCGGTGTCGATACAGGGAGGGCCGACACTGCCGATTGGATACGCACGGTGAGAGGCAGCTGGACTCCACAGATTATGAACCACTTGACTGATCTTGAACCCAGGCGTACCACGACATGGCGACGCACAATATCACCGACGGGACGGGAGGCCTGGACGCCTCGATCCGCTTCGACGAAGAGCAGGCGCGCGCGGAGGTGTGTTTTCTTACTGTATTGGAAGCTTGACATTGACAACCACATTCACGCAGAATGCCGGGGACGGCTTCAGTAACACTATGCTGATCGTCTTCATCGCAAACAACCGATATGTTTCCCGTAGGTCTCCGGGCCTGCTGTTCGCCTTGCACCTTCAATAACCACCGTTAGTCGCGGACACCATCGCTCTCGCAGCCCTCATTGCCGTCGAAAATTGGTGGGTTTAAATACATCACGCATCTGTTCATCCCTTGGCTCAAACTAGCGCTTGTAAGCCGGGGTCCCGAAATTGCCTTTCGAGGCGGGCGTGCTGATGCCGCAGAGCCCAACGCACCCGGTGTACCTGAACCCGAGCAAGGCCTGGACTCTCACATCGCGTCTTTCGCCCGGCAGGGATTCACGCAAACGGAGATGATAGGCCTCGTCGCTTGCGGGTGCGTAATATTTTCTTTGATAAATTAAACCCGCTCTGACACTCGGCAGGCACACATTCGGTGGCGTTCAGCACGACCCATTCCCAGATATCGTAGGCGAATTGAACGATGCGAACAGCACCGAGGATGTTGCGCACTTCGATTCGACTTTTGCGACCTTTGACAACAACGTGTACGCTCATCTTCATCCATTCATTTAGCATTCACTTAATGGGCCCCAGCGCGAAGGAATATATTTTGGGGACCACACAAAATCCACTGGTCGTAGGGTTCAACGACACCACCAACTCCGACAAGCGGATCTTTGGCAGCGACGGCAATGTCACGATGTCCTCGTGAGTCTTGCAATTCCTTTAGGTAGCACCGGGCTTATGATTCCACAGATTTGCCAACTCATTGGAACTATATACCTCGACGTGCGCAGACCTGTTCGCACGGATGCTGGATACAGTACCACGCGGCGTGCAGCTCACGGATGTGATCAAACCGTTGCCGGTGAAACCCGCAAATGTGGAACTCACCATGCATGGCGACACGCTGAAGCTCTTTGGCCAACTTCGAGTACGTAATTCAAAAGTATAAAATTCACGTAGCAATTATAACGCCACGTAGCTCTGGAATATGACTGAAGATTCAACTCGCACAGTGCGTATGCTCTGGCATGCGCACGCCGGCGGCAGGGGAAAGGCAACCCTGGGATTTTCAGGCACCTCGTCCTCCACCGGCGGCAAGTACACAGCGGTGTGGTACGGGTTCAACGCTTCAGACTCCTCCAGTTTTCTCTCCCTGGACGCCACGGCGGGAATCAAAAGCCTGAGCTTCGTCGTCGACGGCAATGTGGAGGATCAGGGCGGGCTCGGTTTCGCGGTTCAAAACAGCTTTATGTTTTCCGAGACGTCGTGTCTCACGTCCCAGAACCCGTTTACGGGAAAGCTGGATTTCGCGGTGCGTCGTTCCCTGGAACATTCATCTGTGGAGAATGTTAATTAATTTCCAACGCGGCAGGTGCGCAACGGCGTGAATCTGACGCGCTTGTACCTCGAACAGTTGGAGAATGACAGTGCCGGACGCCGGGTTATCGTAGAGCTCGACATCCCACCCCCCACGCATGCGGTCGCCGCGAACTCCGCGTATTCATTGTGGACCCTGAACTCCACAGCGTTCGCGGAGTTCAATATCGGCGCTGAGATTGATGGAGTCAAATATTCGACGAATGTATTGCGCTCGATTTTCGACCTCCCCTCTTGTCCTGGCGCATCGACTGGGTCATAGGACACGACTTTATTGGGATTTCGAGAGTAATGTAATTTGGGGCATTCGGATACAGTACTGTTCTTTGGTTCACCCGGCCTGTCATAGAACACAAGATTTATTGAAACAACGAAATGCCATCTCCAGCTCTATCGAGGTATACTGGAGTTGGACACAGTTTCTCGGAATGGCGAGTTTGTGTTTCTTGCAGCATGCCAGGCCATGGGTGATTCTAAATTGAATCATTTCCTCTCGACGGAGGATCCGGATCCTTTGCAGCAGGATTCCGAGGTGTTATTGGGACGATGTGATGGGTGAGCGACCAAGATGGACCGCTGGTGGCGGAGATAGTGTACTCTCATCTGTTTCGGGATGGTTCTCAGCCTAAGGCGAGCGATGAAAGAGTTGAAGGGCAGAAGGTCGATTTCATCCACATGGGGGTCTAACCCTCGAGTAGTCGAATGTGCATTGTATCTCTCTCTTTATAAAATTACGCGTGTCCGTCTGAAGCCTTTTAAGCTCCGCTTTTGGCCCATCAGGCCCGACACTTTGGAATATCAGCGCATGACATGGTACACGAGGCAATCCAAAATTACCCAGTCGGCCGATCGGCATTGGTCGGACATTGGCTGTACACTTATCTGCCCTCCAGCCATTACTCTCTCTGTAGACCACATAAAATCTGGAATATAATTGAGAGTGTATGAGAAAGAATATGACTGAGTTCTGTCTACTCAGTTTCCGCAAACCTATCTGAGGGAGGGCGGAGTAAGTATGGAATGGCAGATAACTCCGTGACCTGGCAGATAACTTTGTCGTCATCATGGCCTCGTGTCACACCAGCAGTGAGTTGCCGCGTCCAGTCGCGTCGAGCTCTGGGCCTCATTCCAGCATAAGTTGCTACTAAAACTGACAGAGTATGTGCCTGAATATTTCAAGATAGCGTTTGTGCAATATTATTATCAATCGAGACATTCAGGCGAAGTGTTGGGTCGTTTCACGAACAAGCATGCTGTTAAGAGGGAGACGATAAGTGCAGCAGATGCATATGGAAACTTGCCAAAAATCCTAAAAGAATGATGCAGAGAGAGAATAAAAAGGTGTGAGTGAAAGCAGCGAGCAACTAGGCATGGACGACAATATGGTACCTTGAACTTAAATCCATGGCTTTGCACTTTTCATCAAAGGGGGAGGGGGACCGCGGAGCGGTCCCCCGAGCGCTTGTTTCATTATTAGAAAGGCATATTTCATTTGCTCATATAATATATAAAATTTAATAAGATTGGACGATCCCAAACTTGAACATTGAACTGTCATCGGCCGAGTCGCATTATCTAGCAGTCCGAGCTGACAAGATTCACCCACACTACTACTTAGTTGAATTTGACTATCCTGTCCGTCCATTGATTTCGATGTTCGGTAGTTCGACTAAATTTGCGGAAGGTGTGTGAGATCCCCAATCGCCACGACCATACACTTCATATCCGAATCGCAGGAGAATGTACAACAGACTAGAATCTACAAAGAATATACATACATACATATATCCTAAAATCGAGCCAGCCGAACAAGCTCCTCGGCCGCCTCCCCTGCACGGTTCTCCCGCAACGCTTTGGCCATCTTTCGTGCGTTCGCCGCCAATTTAGTACCCTCCGGTCCCCGCGCAGCCTCGAAGCGGGCGGCAAATTCCGCCGACGCGTCCTCGACGGTGCCAGTGATTTTGGGGCCGCCGCGCAGAGAGGGCCCTATTTGCGGTCCGGTGCGAACCTGGGGAGTTGAGATACGTGGGAGGGATGGAAGGGAGGATGCACACCTGCAGGAGTTCGAACGCCACAGCGTCGGGGCCGGAGGAGAGGAGCGCTGCGTTGACTGGCTGTTCCGCGTTCGTCGGCCACATGATGAGTGGGACACCTTGCGAGAGCGCCTCCGCAACCGAGCTGGATCAACCCAAATGAAATGAGAGAGAGAGCCAGTTCAGGGATTGAGCGACGTACTTCCACCCGCCGTGCGTGAGGAACCAGCCGACGGACGGGTGCTGCAGGATCGCGCGCTGCTCGACCCAGTGCGCGCAGACGAGTCCCTTGCCGCTCGCATTTACGTGCTCGATGAGCTCTGCGGGGAGGGACGCGAGCTTGCCCCCGAGCGCGAAAACGAACGGGAACGGCGTCTCGAGCGCGAGGAGCGTGGCCACGAGCGCCTCGATCAGCTCCGGCGTCGCGATCGGGAAGAAGAGCGAGCTGCGTGGGTGCAGAGTCAATAGTGATAGGATAGAAAGAATAAATAGTATAGCCAGGGACGCGACGCACCCGAAGGAGATGAAAAGCACTGATTTGGGGCCGTATTCTGCCTGCGCGGAGTCCAGGAACTCTCTAACGATCGCATCGGTGGGTGGCACGGGCGGCACGTCGTCGACCCAGCACAGCTCGTGCGCGAGCGAGCCGACCGCGAATAGCTCCTGTCCGCGTGCCTGGTACATCGCGCGGCATTGTGGGACGGCAATGGGCTCCATGCAGCGCGCGGCTGGAACGATAAACCCGTCGACGACCCGCGCGAGTCCCTGCGCGGCGACGAGCAGCTGCGCGAGTCCTTCCGCGGGCGGGCTCCCGTACGCGAGGCGCTCGTGGTCGTACATATCGGGCGCGCCAGGTTGCTTTACAATGCGCCCCGAGTGCTCGTCACTTTCATTCCACGCAAGCGTGACCTACAAATCGGGTGTCAAAGGCCGGCCAGTTTATGTCCAACGATGGACGAACCGCGTCTAGGATAGCTTCGAGGGAGCGCCCTTTGCGACGCCCTTCATCTTCGTAGATCCCCTGCGCAATGGCCGCGAAGTCGTAGTCAGTCAAATGCGCGGGCATGGACGCCAGAGACGCCGACCACCACAAGAGTGTCTTGCAGGCGGGCCCCGCGATCTGTTTCGTCGGTTCGATCACGTAGCCGCCGGCGACGAAGTCCAGCTGGTGGGAAATTCAGCATGATAAAAATGTACACAGGGGACCGCAAGACGCACGTGTAGAGCATGCGGGGGAGGCCAGCCGTCGCTTCCTTGCGCGAGTTGGGGCAGCAGCTCCATCCAGCCACCGAGGAGCTGGCCCACAGCAAGCTTAACCATGTCCGGTCCGAAGGCAATGCTGCCGAAAGTTAGGCTGTGGACGACTGGCTACGAAACATCGACCAAGGACGCACTCTTTCTCGCCCACACCGATGATTCGCAGTCTGCCGTGGTCGTACTTGCATGGCTTTAACTCCGCCTCCATCTGAGGGACTAGCAAATGACGCAATGAGAACGGTGGCGGACAGGTCGCGCCTGGACGCACCAATGATGTTGTGCTGCACCAGGGTCATGACGAGGGTCGGGTCCTTCTGCACCATCTGCGTTGCAATGGAGAGGTAGCTGACGGTGTGGCCCCACGCTGGGATAAGTAGTGTAACGATGTGGTGCGCGGCCATAGTTCCAATTGTGGGACCGTCTCCCTCAGGCTTCCGACAGAGGTGAGACGAAAGCAGGGAGCAAGGAGCAGGAAATGACGGCCAGGAGATTCCAACCACAACATTTGTAGAGATTGAACCGGGTGTAATCAGACACAGCACGCCGCCCATAGGCCGCCCGAGCATCGAGGGTGGAGAGCATCCGGGGCTATCCGGGCAGAGATCAGTGATAGCAATAAGTGTCTAGTGCCAAGGGGAAATCCAAAAAACTTCCGCGGAAACCGAAGAGGCCAGAAAACAAAGAAAACTTTTCTCTCAAAGAAAGCGGGTCACTCGCAGCTGGTTCCTCCCGAGAATATGGTGAAATTCGAAGTCAGGGCGCCTCGAGAACTTAATCCTTCCTGTGGTGAATGTTTCCGCATGTATTGAGCCAGACACGAAGACTTTGAGCACGCATCGAGTGCAAAGAAGCCGAAGAAGGTTCGGCAAGGGGGCAGGGCAAGGGTGAACACGGTTGGAACACGATGGTTGTGGCTCGAGGAACCGCGCATGGTGGGTGGCATCATGATCTTCAGGCCCAATCAATCATCACGGCGGATTATCTATTCCCCGAAGGTTCGGCCTTTTATCTCCTCCATTCGTCTCAGGAGCCAGGGCGCTTGTCAGTGGGACAAGAAATGCAGGACGTCGAAGGAAGTTACGAACTCCCTCGCCGAAGTCGACTACCCTGGTCCGGCTGGTAGCCGACGGGTTACTCTAGCATCGCTCCATCAATGTCTTATCGACCGACGATTATCAATGTATAGTCGCAATTATTAGTACCGCAATAGTATCAGACAAGGACCCCTGCTAATAGAACTTGTGCCGGCAGAGTGTCGTTAGATAACAAGACGACCCTTGGAGACGACTATCCAGCAGTCGAACGATCTCGAACAACGTGCCGAAAGCCACCCACGCGGTCCGATGTTTATGCACGATATCACTACAGAGCCAGTCTGCCGGAATGCGAAGCGCATAATTTGACATCCACACACCTCGCCATTCTTGCACTACTGACTAATGTTTGAATTAATAGAGAGGAGCGCTCCGCAGAAAGCGGATTGATGTACGTAACGCGCTCCGAGGATTGCGCAACCAAGGTCGGGCAACGTTCGATATTCATCCGTCCCCACTTTTGAGTTTCCGCGCTTACCGTCTCTTATAGTTTTTCTAGCCCCTCCCCATCTAGCTGAATCTTATTCTTATTCTTGCGCAAAGGGCGCTAATTCTCGCTATGTGCTATATCCGACGTCCCCCTCCCTACCTGCGGAGTTCGAAAGATTCCAAGAACCGGGCGGCTCGGGACGCACAAGCCGAATGAGACTCATCTATTCCGTTGGCGACCTTCGGACTACAGACTCATAGAGTAGATATTCGGCACGAATGAACGTGTCTTCCGCAAGACTGTGCCATGGAGCAGGGATATAAATCTCTTGGAGCATGCGGAGGAGCACGCACTTTCGACGTTCGCTCACTACGCGAGCTTCGACGCTTCGCGGTGCTTCGTTCTTCTACAACGTCGGAAATACCCGTCGGCTAAGTTCCCACGCGGTTCCCTTGTGGTCCCCACGACCTGAGGTTCGCTTTACGTAATCCCCGCGTTATAGACGTGTTTGACGCGCCAAACACGGTCTATGCAAACGAGGCGCACACGACGCGTACGCGTCGCGTCTTTTCCCCATTCAGATTCCTTTGTCCGGACATATATATATATATCCTCTTTCATCTTTTTGGCTCTTCGTCCTCATCTTCTACCTACACTCACACAGCTCGATAGGTACTGGCTTCGTTTGGGCTTCGTCCTCATCTTCTACCTACACTCACACAGCTCGATAGACTAGATTTTCTTTCTGTCTTTGAGGACATCGAGCACAATTGCCCATTGGACAACCCAGCCTCGTTCCGGCGGTCGTTTTGCGCGCCGACCACCTCCTTCCTTGCCCGCGCCACCTGCATCCTCCCCGGAGTCGTCCCCTGTCGCGTCCCTCGCTCCGTCGCCTGTCCCGTCCCGTGCTCCGTCGCCATCAGCGGATCAAAGCGCGGACTCTTTGATCGACGATCTCTCTTTCAGCCTCGACAGTTTCCACCTCGACATCGACATGTCCGACCAAGGCACCCCCGCAACCCCCGTGGCCCTTGCAGCCCTCACGCCGGAGACGCTAGCCGCCATTGCGGCGTTTGCCTCCGCATTTGCGCAGCAGCAGAATCAGCCCGCGCCAGCGCCTGCGGCGCCTGTCGTTCCGCCTTTCACAGGCTCTGGGGGAACTTCGGAATTTGGAAGTAAGTCATTACCTGCTCTATTCCCCTCCGTCGAGTCCAAGATTATTCTGGACATCGTTTCGCACGCGTTCGCAGCCGCTGGACTTGCCCCGCTTGCTGTCACCACTCGCCGCTCGCCAGGACTATGTCGCCCCGCCGTCGTCTGCCCCATCCGCCGAGCACACCCTTGCTCTGAAACACTTCCCCTCGTTCCACTCCCTCCTGCGCCCCCTGCTCAAGTACTTCGAGGTGCTCGGAGCTTTCGCCGCATCGTCCGGCAAGCCCTGGGAGGTCTTTGCGATTACGCGTTCCCTGTCGGACTACATTTCGCACCTCACGGAGCTGCACCAGCAGTACAAATGGTCTGCTGTCGTGATCTACCACGTCGAGTTCCACACCACCCGGCTTTGGGACATGAAAGCCGGGGATTATTCGGCGTGGGGTCGCCCCGACCTCAATCTACTCTCGCGCATCGTCTTCATGCATCCCCTCCCCCAGCCCTCGTCCAACTCCCATCCTACCAGCCCGCCGTCCAACACCAAAGGCGCCTCTTCAAAGCCTAAGAAGATGCCGCTGCCGGTGGATCAGCAGGTCTGCTACGACTACAATAGCGGGATTTGCAAGACGTCGCCCTGCCCAGCGAAGCGCCGGCACGTCTGCCGCACGTGCGATGGAGAACACCCGGTCTCTGCCTGCAAGAAGACCTAGGTCTTCGGCAGAGCGAGCCGTCGAGCTCGCGCCCATGCTGCTCGGCTCGCTCGCTCGGGCCAGCAGTCCCCGGTTTATCCCCCCGTCCCCGTAGCTCCGTCTAGGCCATCCCCCATCTTCGAGTCCTGCCTTCCGCATCAGCTCCTCTTCCCTTCCCTTCCCCCGCCGCCACCGCGCCCCAATACATCTCCGCGCTGCAATGCTCCTCTACCCCCTAATCACGGCCAGCCGCGCGTGTCCTCCGTTCTTAAGCGGAGCGCTTGGGAATTTTACTTAGAAGACTATCCCGACCGCACTTTTGTATCCTCTTTACTCCAAATAATTGATTTCGGTTGCAACATTGGATTTTCTGGCCCCGAACTCAGCCAACCGGTCAAAAATCTCAAGTCTGCTCAGGAGCACTCTCACTTCCTGTCGGATGCGTTGTCTACCTTAACTGCGAAGGGCGCCGCCGCCGGTCCTTTCCCACTCCCACCTCTTCCCGACCTCCGTTGTTCACCTCTGGGTGTCGTTGAGCGAAAGCGTAAGCCTGGCAAGCTTCGCATGATCAACCACCTCTCCTGGCCGCGTGGCTCCTCCGTCAATGACGGTATTCCAGACGTTGAAGCTCACATATCCTATGATATGTTTGAGCGCGCCGTCGCTGACCTTCGCCTTTCCGGCCAAGGTTCCTTGATGGTCAAGTTAGACCTCAAGGATGCATTCCGCCATGTCCCTATTCGGGCTGCGGACCACCACCACATGGGCATGTTCTGGGACGGTGCGTTCTATTACGCCATCGTTCTCATGTTCGGCCTTCGCTCTGCTCCATACATCTTCAATCTTTTCTCTGAAGCTCTGCACTGGATCATCTCTCATCACATCCCGGCGCGTCTTCGCCACTACCTCGATGACTTCTGGCTGGTCTTTCACCCGGACACTGACCCCGCTGTCGCGCGTGCAGCGGTGGAGTGGATCCTTGCTCTCGGGGAAGAGCTTGGTCTCCATTTCCAGGGTGATAAGACATTTTGGCCATGCACCCTCCTCGACTTCCTCGGTCTCGATCTAGACTCGGACGCGATGGAAGCACGCTTGCCCGAGGACAAGCTTTCATACCTTCGCGATTTGCTGGACCATTGGAGCCGCAAGCGCACCTGTTCCTTGGGGGAGGTGCAGGAGCTTGTCGGTTTTCTCTACTTCAGCTCGCAAGTTATCCCTCGCTCTCGCGCCTTTATTCGGCGCTTGATTGACTTCTCAATGAAGTTTTCCTCTCCTTTCGAACGTCGGCACATCCCTTCTGGAGCGCGCTCCGACATCGGTTGGTGGTCGGCGCTCGGTTCCTACTGGAACGGCGTCCGATTAATCCAGCCTACTCGCCCCGAAATCATTGTTGCGACCGATGCGAGCGGACGCAAAGGTCTCGGCGGAGTTTGGGGCGATCTCTGGTTCTCCTCGCGGTGTCCCAGGTGCTATCGCACCTGCGACATTCAGTTCAAGGAGATTTTTGCGATCCTACAGGCAATTTTACGTTGGGGCGACGCGTGGTTTGGCACCCATGTCGTTTTCCAGTGTGACAACCAAGCGGTGGTCCAGTGGCTGACTTGCGACACGGGGCGATCCGCTCCGGGCATGGGCGTGTTGCGGCAGATTATTCTGCTCTCCTCCGTTCTGCATTTCACTTTTTCTGCTGTTTGGATTCCCACACACGAGAACTCGCTCGCTGACGCTGCCTCTCGCTTCCAGTACAACCGCCTGTTCCAGCTGGCTCCACGCCTCTGCCGAATCTCCTCCACTCCGCAGTCCCGGATCAGTGGTATGCGACACACTCTCACCTCCCTCGAGAAGTCGCATTTTTCCTCTGGCACGGCCTTGCTTCCTCCACCCGGAGCACATATTCCTCCGCGCAAAAATCTTTCCTCGAGTTCATTCAGCTCAATCCCCAGCATGCCATCGCTCCCGGGCAACTCCTCCCAGCCACTGAGCTCGGACTTATGGCCTGGGCAGCTCATCTCGCGAGTAAGGATCGCCCCATCCTCCACAAATCTATTAAGGGCTATCTCTCCGGTGTTCGTTCCCTCCACATCGACTCTGGCCTTCCTTTCGACGCCTGCAGCTCCCCCGCGCTACAGCGCGTGATTCGGGGTATCAAGCGTTTTCAAGGCGAGCGGGCTCGCAAGCCCAAGCTCCCCATCACGCTTGACATCCACCTCCGTCTCGGACTTGTCGCTGGCGATCTCGAGGACATCGACAACGCTATTTTCGAAGCGGCCAAGAATATGGCTTGGGCGGGACTTCTCCGATGTGGTGAATTCACCGTTGCTGATCGCGCCAGGTTTGATGCTGCCGTCAACCTTTCCCGGGACTCCATTCGGTTCTTCGAGGAGGGCGGTGTCGAGTACATGGAGGTAACTATTCCCGCCTCCAAGACCGACCCGTTCCGCGGTGGCGTCACCATTGTCATGGCCGCTGCTCCAAATTCTCCTTCGACCTGCCCAGTTCGCGCAATGAAGCACCTATTCGCCATTCATCCCCTCCCTCCCTCTGCTCCACTCTTCGCAAAAGCCGACTCTTCTCCCCTTCACCGCACAGAATTTATCCGCACCTTGAAGGAGCGCCTTACTACCATCGGTCTCGACCAGTCTGGTTACTCGGGTCACAGTTTCCGGCGTGGCGCCGCTACGGCAGCTGCCATCGCTGGGTACGCTGATTTCGAGATTCAGCTGCTCGGGCGCTGGCGTAGCGACGCCTACAAACTCTACCTCGACGTTCCAAAGAACCGTCTTCTGAGCCTGTCTGCTCGTCTTCATGTGGCCGCTGCTCCTCCTGCAGTCTCTTGAGCCGCTGGCTCTCCGCTGCATCCCCTTGGCTCGAGCGCGGTCCCTTACGGGCCGAGCGAGAGAGCTCTGGCGACCAAATCGATTCATCGTTTGTTCCCAATCACTCTCTCTCTCCCCCAGCAACGAGCAAGGCATAGAAGACGTGTTTGACGCGCCAAACACGGTCTATGCAAACGAGGCGCACACGACGCGTACGCGTCGCGTCTTTTCCCCATTCAGATTCCTTTGTCCGGACATATATATATATATCCTCTTTCATCTTTTTGGCTCTTCGTCCTCATCTTCTACCTACACTCACACAGCTCGATAGGTACTGGCTTCGTTTGGGCTTCGTCCTCATCTTCTACCTACACTCACACAGCTCGATAGACTAGATTTTTCTTTCTCCCACCCTTCGCCGCTTTCCTACTTACATTTTGTTTTGTTTCTCGCCGAGGCCGGCTCGAGCGCGGTCCCTTACGGGCCGAGCGAGAGAGCTCTGGCGACCAAATCGATTCATCGTTTGTTCCCAATCACTCTCTCTCTCCCCCAGCAACGAGCAAGGCATAGATAATTCTCAATTCAATTTCCGTCTGAAGTCGCTTGACCTCGGTGTGGTAAGGACAGGGAACAGCATCCCGTAAGCGCCTATATTTGAATTCGCTCCAAAAAATGAGGCGGGAAAAATTGGTGAATTTGTTGAGCTCCACCGTCCAGCGTCATACGTGGTATAATAATTTCATCAGAGCGGAAACCTGGAGACCGTAATAATAGCATGGCTCTGCGGCCATTCGTATCGGTGGGCAAAACCCGATTTTGCCCCCCACCGGAACCGGAACCTGGTCACGTGAAGTTTGGGTTGAATTTGCTTGGATCTCAATTTTGAGCTGACTGCTATAGTTTGCAACAACGACGTTCGCTTTTCATCTCACAAATTTCCTAAGATCCAAAAATGTCATAACGTTTCACGCTCCAACGTTACGAATTTTAGTCTACCCCTTCACTCTCTAATGTCTCCATTTAAAACCGCGCTAGCCGCCCAATCTCTGCTGCTACGTGCCTTTTGCGCTCCGCTCTCAAAGCCTGCGCCACTTCGGTCGCGTTCGCCGTCAGGGCCGCGCCCTTCGGTCCGCGCGCTGCATCGAAAGTCGCCTTGAACTCCGCGGTCGCATCTTCGATCGTGCCGGTGGGTGTGGGCGCGCCGCGAAGGGGGGGTGCCAGCTGTGGGCCAGTGCGTACCTGCGGAGAGAGAATCAGATTTCAATATCGGCGCCAACGAGAGGGACCTGCCTGCATGAGCTCGATCGCGACGGGACGTGCGCCGGAGGAGAGGAGCGCGGCGTTGACAGGCTGCTCCGCGTTCGTCGGCCACATGATTAGCGGGATTCCTTGCAGCAGAGACTCGGACGTGGAGCTACAACAGGAAAAACCGAAAGTAATGAGCAAAAGGAGCGTATAGGAAAATACATCACACACTTCCATCCCCCGTGGGTGAGGAACCATCCGACGGCGCCGTGCTGGAGGATCGCACGCTGCTCGACCCAGAACGCGCAGATGAGCCCCTTGCCGCTCGAGTTGACGCGGTCGATGAGCTCTTTCGGAAGGGAGGCCAGCTTGCCTCCCAGCGCGAAAACGAAGGGGAAGGGCTTCTCGAGGGCAAGGAGCGTGTCCACCAACGCCTCGACAAGTTCCGGCGTGGCGAGCGGGAAGAACAGAGACCTTGGAAGCGTCAGTCCTACAAGGGAAAGATAAAGCAATGGGCGCACCCGAAAGAGATGTAGAGAACGGATCTAGCGCCGTGTTTGGCCACTGCCTCATCCAAGAACGATCTAACAACATCGTTGGTAGGTGGGGTGGGCGCGGCGTCGGTCCAGCAAAGCTCGTGAGCCTGCATCCCGATCGTAAACAGCTCCTGTCCGCGCTTCTGGTAGAATTCCCTGCAGTACGGAATCCCGACGGGCTCGATACAGATATTAGTTGGGACGATATGCCCATCAACGAGCTTGTCAAGCTTGAACGCGGTGGCGAATAGCTTCGCGATGCCTTCCGGCGCCCCGGCTCCCCAGGCAACGCGCTCGTAGTCGTACATGTCGGGGACCCCGGGGCACTTGATGACGCGCCCAGAGAGCTTATCGGTCCCGTTCCACGCCAGCGCAACCTGAGACGTGTGAAAAAAATGCGAAGCTGTAGGAGGATGCAAACCTGGTCTAAAATATCGTCCATAGAGCGTCCCTGGCGCCGAGCATCGTCCGCATATATCTCTTGCGTTATCGCGGTAAAGTCGTAGTCGGTTAAATGGGCTGGCATGGAAGCCAGCGAACTCGAGAACCACAGAAGCACTTTACAGTCTGAACCCATGATCTGCTTTGTTGGCTCAATCACGAATCCGCCACCGAAAAAGTCCATCTGTGAGAACGTGCTGGGCAAAACGAAGCGGCGGAAGAATTGCCGACGGACATACGTGGATAGCATGCGGCTTCGGCCACCCTTCGCTTCCTTGAGCCAGTCGGGGGACGGTTTCTATCCACCCGCCAATAATTTGGCGGTGTTCCGTACACCACCCCCGAGCATTTACCCGGTTCTTCCCTCTGGAGGCAGGGACCTGGAGAGCCAAATTTGGTAGCGTTTCATCTCAAACAATCGAGTATTTGAATCTACACGATGCTGGTTTACTCATACTCGTTATTCAATATCAGTTATTGCACGAACAAAGACGGCCCCCGCGCCGGGGAGTATAAACACCACGTGGTGGGAAAGGGCGGGCGACGCCTCAATGCCGACGGGGTAAGAAAAATCTCGATCCAGCTATTCGGGCGCGGGGAGTCGAACCCCGATCTGCGCGCTAATCTCTTGCTCAAGGAGTGTCTACGAGGATGCGCGGTGTTCCGTACACCACACCCGAATAATTACCCTGTGAGGTCCCTCGTTAAAGCAGGGTGATCCCAGAAGGTGAGGTTCTCTAATTATGTGATCCTCTTGCAACATCGGTGTTTAAAAATTCAGAACGTCCTATAGAGAGTACACATGCTAATATTAGGCGAACGCTCCATACCTGGAGGACTTGCAGCTTTGAGTGATGCGACCCAAAAAAAGAAACCTGGTATTCGGGCCCAGAATTCAAGTGCGGGGAGTCGAACTCCGGACTGCGCGCTACATACTCTCATGGTTATCAAGAAAAAGGGCCCGTCGTGTGCCTTACACCACACTCGAGTATTTACCCTGCCTGTTTCTCTGGTTCCTCTGCCAATTGAGGATTTGCTGAGCAAATTTGTGGTGTTGCCGTTCCAGAGAAGCCGAAGTTCCGCCTGGGTGAATAAATTGTGCAGCATCAGCTCGAATTTCAAGTTGTAGCGCCAGACCTCAGAGAGAGCATAGACGGTAATTATGTGGGAGGACTCCACATATACTTGAAGGATTAGAAGCTGAGGGTAAGACAAAGGTTGACTCGGATCTTCAATTCGGGTGCGGGGAGTTGAACCCCGGGCTGCGCGCTAACAGTTTCCCTTTTAGTTTCACCACAGGGAGCCGCGCAATGTTCCGCACACCACACAATTATTTACTCTCCTTCCTTCGCTAAACAATGGCATTTGCAGATTCAAGTTTCCAGGATTATTTGTGCAAGCATGCTGCTCAAAAATCGACCGTCACAATTTTTGCGATCTTGATTGAGCGATGTTGTGTGGCATCGGTTCAACCGTCCCAAAAAGAGGGCGAACGCGATGCTGGGGAGGGCTACAATAGGCATTAGACGTCGAGGAAAACCCCAATTAATGCCCGGATATTCGGGGGATATTCGGGTGCGGGGAGTCGAACCCCGGACTGCGAGCTGTAAATTTCTGAACTGTAACGTATTAAGACCCGCGGTGTTCCGTACACCATACCCGATTCTTTGCCCTGCTTGTCCCCTCGCCATTAGAGAGTTTGCGCAAAAGCCGCACGCGGCTTTTTTGCATTGCGCAAAGCCGCACGGGGAAATCTTGCCTGTGAGCCCTGTAACAAATGTATATGAGCAGAATGTGTATACTTTTGCGCTGTACCGGCCGTCGGGCCTGCTGTCCAGTGAACCTGAACTGCCAACTCCGACGAAGTGAAGGTATGACGTGGGTGACGTCAGTCTCGCTTGTGTTTTCTCATCTATCTCGGGGGACGAGGGCCACTGAGGGTCGCTGTGGATGCTGTCGTCGTCCGATGGCAGATGGCTCCCTTCTATGCCCAGCCAAGGTGGGCTTTCATCGCGCGCGGGGGAAGCGTGTGCAGAATGTATTTCGGGAGCTTCATCGTTGTTCTTAGCCTGTAAACGTGTCGAGCGCCGTGTTCGGGTCGTAGAGGGACTGGCTTTGGCACGTCTCTTGCCCCGAGTCATTGTAGAAACTGACACCTGAGGACTGAGTGGCTCGCTGGAGCGAAAATCAAAGCGGTATTGATGCGGTCACATGTTGATTCTCCCACGCCTGGGCCACCAAGGTGTCAACATGACATTGCGTATTAGTACAGACCAGTTTCCAACTCCAAAATACCAGTTTTGAATTGGTTTTAAAGGTGTAATTTAAATCAACCCCGCGGCTTTGCGCAATGCAAAAAAGCCGCGTGCGGCTTTTGCGGCTTTTGCGCAAACTCTCTATTTCGCAGCACTGGTATTCAGCAACCGAACTTACACTTGGGTGAATAAATCTTGTCGCATCAGGTTTTGAAGAAAGGGTCCACAGCTCCTTGGAGTAGAAGTTATGAATTGACCAGCGAAGATAGAGTGCCAGGCAGCTAGTCGAATTTGAAGGTGAGAAAAATAATAATGGACACCATCAGTCATTCGGGTGCGGGGGTCGAGCCCTGGACTGCGGGCTGACCTTGCCGCAACATCAACGCAGACCCGCGGTGTTCCGTACACCACACCCGAGCGTTTACCCTGCTCTTCCCTTCGTCAAGGCTAGTGCTGGCCAAAAATACGATACGGTCAAATATATTTTGGATATATTCAACGAAATATGAATATGATATGGCCTCCAGGGTCAACTGAGAATACGGGTACACCCGAATCAGTATGAATATAATACGATACAGGTCCAGTCGTATTCAAATATATTTGAATACGGTGAAGTGGTTTTTTGTCGCCCTGACATTGGTATGCCAGGCATTGAACCATCAAAATTGGGATGATCTTTGATGTTGATGACAGTTGAGATTTGCCGACCACCAGAACCAGAATAGTAAATACAAAGTCCATGTCCACATCTTTTGGTGAGCAATTCCCATACACAGGAACATCCATGCTGGAGTCTTTAGGGGCTAGTCGAAGACAATTTTTCAGCCAGGTTAGTGCTCAAAGTATATTCATATTCACCCTCCAAAATATGAATATGATACACTACAAATATGATACGACCTCTCAGAGGTGAATACGATATGAATATGAATATGATACACCATTTGCCGTATCGTATTCATATTTGCCCAGCACTAGTCAAGGCAGGGCTTGGAGGGATGATTTGTTGGGCAGATATTAATATATATTGAGAAGGCGAGGTATTTCCGTGATGCGGTTGAATAGATGTTGTAGCATCGGTCCGACCGTTTTAGGGAGATGAAGACCATGCCGTGAAAGGACTGCAAGCTCCCCGCACCTTAGGAATCTGAAGCAAAAGAAGGAAGATCAAAAATTGATGGATTACGACATTCGAGCGCGGGGAACCCCGGATTGCGCGCTACAATGACTCGCATGCGCATGAAGACGCGCGGTATCCCGTACACCGCACCCGATAATTTACCCTGCTTGTCCCCTTGCCAAGTGCGGATTTGGATAGGGCATTTTGTGAGGGTTGATACGCCAGAGTTGAGGTAGTCTTTTGTGGTGCTGGTTGCATAATAGAAAAAACATTGAAGCATCAGGTATCTCCGCAGAGTCACCCCCGGAGCGCATGCATGTAGTCCCAGGCTTGGGGAGGACTCCGCGGCTGAATAGTGAAAGAGGACACAAAAAAGGGGTGGAGGGTAAAGTTCCTATTCGGGTGCGGGGAGTCGAACCGCGGGCTGCAGGCTACCATCATTATATACCGATATGAAGGCCCGCTGTGTACCGTACACCACACTCGATTCTTTACTCTCTTCGCCCCTTGGTTAAGTGAGGATTTAGCTAGGGAATTTTGTAGCTTTGCTACTCAGCAACCGCGGCTCCTAATTTCCTTGGTGAATAGATTTTGTCGCATCAGGGTCTGCTGAAGGCGTTCCAGTTCCTAACGCTGCGGGCGCGCCGCATGCCCTCGAGTATACATGTAAGTTATGAACTGACCAGTGGAGATAGAGTGCCAGGCCCCGTGTCGAATTGGAAGGTGAGAAAAACAAATAGTGGGAACCATTCATTCGGGCGGGGAGTCGAACCCCTGACTGCGCGCTATGACCGAAACGGTCGCCATCGAAGAAGACGTGCCTTGTTCCGTAAACCACATCCGATTAATTCGCCTCTTTGCATCTTCTTCAAGGTAGCGACTTGGAGCGAATTTCGCAGCGTAGCGGTGGGCCTCCGAAGCTGCAGTTCCAAATTTCTGCGATGCGATTTCAAGTCGAAGTATGTTGCAGCCTCGGCTCGACCACTCGAGGAGAAGAGCATGGAAGCGACGTTGTGAAAGGCCCCTCAGCTGAACCGCACCTGAGGAAGTCGAAGCCAAAAAAAAGGGGGAGTCAAAAATGCGTAAAGCATTGGCGAGTCGGGTGCGGGGAGTCGAACCCCGAACTGCACGCTAACAAAGTTCTTGGTCATTGCTTAACAATAGCTGCTGTGTTCCGTACACCACACCCGAATACTTATCCTTATGCATCCCATCACTAAGTCGGGGACTTGAAGCCAACGCTCACAGCATCCTTCTCAGCAGCTGAGGTTCCGAATTTCCTGGGTATATAATTAGATTTGCGGCGTGAATAAATGTTGTCCGTCATTTCTTGGAAGAACCGAATCAGGACCGCGCGAGGGGGCGTGTAAATCGAACCCCGGACTGCGCGTTATAGTCCTTCTGTATTTGTAAAGAAGACGCGCGGTGTTCCGTACACCACACCCGATGAATTCACTTCCTCGTAGCTCCGCTAAGGGATAGTCTCGGAAGGAATTTTCTAGAGATGCTAGCGAGATTCCGAATTTCTGTGCTGGGCCCTGGCTGGGTTAAGCAGCACGAGGACCTGTGCGCGCGATATACTGTGACCATGCATCGCATCCGGAGGAATTTACGCTCAGAGGAATTTAAGTTGGAAGGTCGAAAAAGAAGAAAAGCAAATGTAATTCTGATTCGGGCGCGGGGAGTCGAACCCTGGGCTGCACGCTGCAAATTTCTTGATCATTTACGAAGACACGCTGTGTTCCGTACACCACACCCGATTATTTTGCCTGTTCGTTCCTTGCTTAAGACAGGGACTTGAAGAATTTAATTATAGGTATTCCTCAGTCAAACGAATGCAGAGGCAACATTAGCTTTCAGAGCAGATCTCTTCTTCTAGAGGCCGATTTGTGGCGAAAACACCACCTGCACCTGAGAGCTGAGGGTTCCAAGCTGAGAGAGAGCCCGAGAAGATTTTTTTTTAAAACAAAGAAAGCAGCATAATTCGGGCGCGGGGAGTCGAACCCCGGGCTACGCGCGGCCTTCATTCATATACTCAAACCTAAGGAGACGCGTTGTGCTCCGTACACTACGCCCAATTATTTAGTCCTTTCCTTCGTTCGTTAAGCGACGTAGACTTAAACGCGAATTTTGGGGTGTCGCTACGGAGAAGTATACATGTTCGCGAGGAGGGTGAATTCGGTTCTTGGCAGAAGGAATTCGGAGCAACCGATGGGCTTACAAAAGCCAAGAGGGAGAGCTCCGAATTCTCCAGCGCTCCTACTGCTGGCACCATAGCGTGGCTCGAACGGAGGCTGATCAAAAGATAACTGCAAACGCTGGTTATTCGGGTGCGGGGAGTCGAACCCCGGCTGCGCGCTACCCTTGTCCTTGTGAACTCCAAGAAGACGCGCGGTGTTCCGTACACTACACCCGATGATTTACCCTGCTTTTCTGCTTGCCACGTGTGGATTTCAACCGGGCCGTTGGCAGCACTGCTCCGAGTCCTCAGCAGCCGAGGTCTCGAATTTCCGCGAGGGTGAACAAATTATGATCGAGACAAGATTATTGCCTGATGCTTCATGTACTCGGCCCGGAGATTCGACGCCTTATGTGCGATGTTCACGAGATCAGCGCTGGAGGCGGCGGCGCACTTGGGGAGGCCATCAATTAACATTCGCATAAATCGCATTTGAGGAGCGTACGAGGATATGTAGAACTCGCAGACGCCGCCGGCGGGTGTCACGGAAAGTATGTTCGGTGGCTGTGAGAAATCGCCCGGGAGGGGCTTGCTCGCTTGAAGGCGCACTCGCACGGAGGAAAGTTGCGCATGCGTGCACCGTGCAGGGGATTGGATTGGCTTGTGGGCTGGCACTGGCGCATGCGCGGGGAAGAGATGGATCTACGTCGTGCGCGGCCGCGAGCCCGGGGCCGGAGGTATGCAAATTAGATTATTACTATTACTAACTTATTAGATACAGCCAAGCCCAGGCTCGCATGAATTTCGGGAGGGCGAAGATGCGCGCGGCTCACGAGGATAGAGCGGTATTATCTGATAAGTCGCCGGGACCTTCGAGAACAGGACACGTAGGCTCGAGCCCCGCGATATCTATATCATCACGTCACCACGCTATTCGGACGCACGAGATAAGATTCGCAGACGTATGTCACTGTGCGGGGTATCTTCCGGCTTGTGGGGAAACGTGATCAGGGCCGGGAAATCGATGAGCGAGTAGAATAGAATTCGAAGTAGGAGAATTAAGGGGGAGTAAGGGAAGGAGAAGCGGGCGTACGTGGCCGGACGCCATTCGATTCCTCGAGCACCGGTGACGTATCGCGGCGTCGAGGGGCTGGGACGTCCCCAACGCAAAGGTGGGCTCAACGTTAACGGTCGAGACGAGACGGGTAGTACGAGAGGTCGTCAACGCCAACGGCGACCACCGGCGACGAGGGACAGCGTTAATTCATGTAATAGATGTAGCACACGAGGAGGCGATCAATGGCTGGCGCGTAAGCACGCTCAAGGGGTACCCATAAAAAAAATCTCCTACACCCACTCCTAAAAGTGGCTTAATGCTATCAGCCGAGTTATGTAAGCCCCAAATCGGGTAATTTTCCCAGACAGATTGTTGAAAATCCGAATTTTGAGCCGCAATCAAGCACCCATTCGTGAGTAATCCGCACCAATAGACGAGCTGCAAAAAAGTCATTTTTTTCCCTGACCCTTCTAAACACATTTTCAGAAGGTTCTACAAAAATTCCAAAAAGTGAATTAAGAGGTCGCCGACCCTACCCTATAAGCTGGTGTCTCGGCATCTTCCGGCGGGTACCCGCTTGCGTTACCTTTAATGCCGATCATGGCACGCCATCAGCAAGCCACTTCACACGCCGGCGTGCTTATCCTCTGTTGTTGTACGACTTGCACAAGTTGCACAGCTCCAGTGCGGGGCTGTCGATGGACCGATGCGCATATGGACGAATGAATTGAGGATCTGCGAGACACACGGATGGATTCTTATGTATGATAGACAGGCGAGGCGGGAGGCAATGAAGACGCCTCGACCGGATCAGGGTCTTTTATCTTTGGCTTGTCCTCCGTTGGTCCTCGATGCTGTTACGATGTTCATTTTGCCTGCGCACGCGCAGCTCTTCGCCGCCGCCCCGCCCGCCCCGAGCCCGTGGGGCCTGGGCCTCACACTTGGCCCGTAGAGAACTGACGCTGAAAAATCAAATGTAAAAAAGGTCCCCAACATTCGGGCGCGGGGGGTCAAACCACGGACTGGGCACTACAGCGCTGACTGCACGATTACATCAAGACGGACGGTGTTCCGTACACCACGCCCGGGTCCTTGTCCTCTTCGTCTCCCTGCAAAGTGAGGATTTAGAGAGCGCATTTGCAGCACTGCAACGCATAAGCCGACTTTCTGCATTTCTGTACTGCGGGTTGATGTGTGCCTTCAGTTTCCATTTCGGAAAAGCCAAGCGGACGCCTCGCCCCAGATCCGCAAAGAACTGGCACTGAAAAATCAAATGCAATAAAAGTCCTCTCCCTTCCAACACTAATATTCGAGCGAGGGGGGTCGAACCCCGGACTGCGCGCTCCAACGTCTGGAAAATCAAGTCGTAGTAAGATGCGTGGTGTGCCGTACACCACACCCGAGTATTTACCCTGTGCGTACCTTGGTTAAGGCAGGAACTTGGAGAGCAGCTTGGCAGTGGTGCCACTCAGTTGGTGAGTAACGAGATTTCTTCGAGTCCCGCTGAAGGACTTTTGCAATGACCTAAGAGAGAGAGAAAATGAACGCGAAACCATTTCAGGTGTAAGTCGCCCCTCAGGAATTCGAAGTCAGAGGAATTGAAGCGGCAAGAGACAGAAATCCGTCCTTCCGACCATTCGGGAGCTAGGAAGCGAACGACTTGCGGGGAAACAGTACTGTAACCAGGTGGCAGCCTCCGAACGCCGGGGACGAGAGATTCAAAAAAAAAAACTGGAAGCTAGAGACCAATTCGGGAGCGGGGAGTCGAACCCCGGACTGTGCGCCATCATGATTGTGCCATCTCTTTGGTAAGACGACGCGCGGTGTGCCGTACACCACACCCGAGTAATTTACCCTCTTCCGTCCTTGTTTATGGCAGGGACTTGGCGAGCGACGTCTGGGGTGTTGCCCCTCCCAATCAGGGTGGGTGAACACATTTTGTCGCACCCGGTTTTGAATACGCCGTTCGCAGCGTCCTGCAGAGACCATAAATGCTAAGGCAGGGAAAGGGCCTTAAGTCTCACCGTGCCTGCAGGATCTCGAATCGAACTTGTCGAGAGAAAGGAGGATCGAAAAAGAATTTCTTCCCCACGCACATTCGGGCACGGGGAGTCGAACCCCGGACTGCGCGCTAACATTCAAAGGCTATCAATGTTATGAAGGCACGCGATGTACCGTACACCATACCCGACTATTTCTTCTGTCCGGTCTGAGGCCAAGGCAGGGACTTTGGAGATAATTTTGCAGTACTGCTCAGTTGGCGAGTAACGAGGTTTCTTCGAGTCCCGCTGAATGACTTTTGCAGTGACCTAAGAGTAAAAAATGAACGCGAAACCAGGCTGTGGGAGCGCTCCAGGAATAGACCTCTGAAAAAAGAAAAAAAACTCCAGCTCCAGGCTCATTCGGGCGCGGGGAGTCGAGCACCGGACTGCGCGCTATATGCGACATGTATCGACTCTATGAAGACGCCCGGTGTTGCGCACACCACACCCGAATATTTAGCCTACACTGTCCTTGGTTAAGTGAGGAATTTTATAGGATGTGCTAATCAGAAGGTGAGTTTCACCTCGACCCGTGATGAGCCGTTCCATCAGCACAAATTTCGGGCCAGCCTGAGGCAATTGCATGTCTCCTAGCGTCCCATGGCCAATGGTCCGTCCACAAAGAACCGACACTGAAAAATCAAATGTAAAAAAAATGCCCTTCTTTAAACATTCGGGCGCGGGGAGTCCAACCCCGCACTGCGCACTTCAATGTCAGCGCCATCAAATGCATAGGAAGATGCGCGGTGTGCCGTACACCACACCCGAATTTTTACCCTGCGCAGTCCTTCGTTAAGCCAAGGCTTGGTGAGGGAATTTGTGCAGGGATGCTACTCAAAAATCGACCGAATTTCTGCGATCTTGAATGAGCGATGTTGTGTGGCCTCGGTTCACCCGTCCCAAACAGAGGGCAAACGCGATGCTGTGGGAGAGTTACAACAGGCATTCGACGTCGAGGGGGAAAAAAGCCCACGCGATACAGGCTGATTCGGGTGCGGGGAGTCGAACCACGGTCTGCGGGCTAATGCTTCACGCAGTGCGGATGAAGACGCGCGGTGTTCCGTACACCACACCCGATTATTTCACCCATCTTGTCCCCTTGCCAAGTGAGGATTTGAACGGGGCATTTTGCAGCCTTGCAACTCAGCAACCGAGATTTCTTTGGTCCTGGTTGATTTGTGCCTTAATTTTGCACAGGGCGAACGCAAATTCGGAACAGCCAAGCGGCCGCGGGCTAGCCCCAGATACGAAGAGCCCCAGGCAATCTGACACTGAAAGACAGCAAACAGTCTTAGCTCCAGGCTCATTCCGGTGCAGGGAGTCGAACCCCGGACTGTGCGCCACTGTGCCACATCTTTGGTAAGACTACGTGCGGTGTTCTGTACACCACACCCGAATATTTACCCTCCTTGTCCCTTCCCTAAGTCGGAGCCTTGAAGCCAACGTTCACAGCAGTTGAGGTTCCGATTTTCCTGGGTGTATAAATTTCGTAGCATCAGCTGGAATTTGTAGCGCCGGCCAGCAACAGAAAGTAGAAGCAGTCGTTTGTGAGGTGGGTTGCGCATCGACCCAGACCTTAATCTAAAGGATGCGAAGGTGAAAGCTCCGGATAAAAAAGAAAGGAGAAAGAAAAACAATGAGAAATGCAGTTTAATTCGGGCACGGGGAGTCGAACCGCGGACTGCGCGCTACATACCATTTCCCAACTCTAAGAAGACGCGCGGTGTTCCGTACACCACAGCCGAGTTCCTTTCTTCGCCAAGGCAGGGAGTATTTGTGCGAGAATGCTACTCAAAAAATAAATCGAGGCTTGAAGCCAACGAATGCTCAGAGCGTGCTACTTGGGAGTTAACTCTGTTCGGAATTTCCCCTTTGGTGGATAAATTGTGCATCATCAGTTCGAATTTTTTTGTAGCCGCGCCGGACCTCAAGAGAGCATACACGGTGACTTATGGGCCAGTTCCATATCTACTTGCAGCAACTGAACGATTAGAAGCTGAAGCTGAAGCTCCCAAAAAGGGTCGACAGTGTTCTAGTCGGGCGCGGGGAGTCGAACCCCGGTCTGCACGCTACCCTCAAGCTGCTTTAAGGAAGATGCGCGGTATGTACACCGTACACCACACCCGAGTATTTAGCTTGTTCCTTTCTTCGCCAAGGCAGGGGCTGTACGCGGGTTATTTGAAGATACGGGGGTTTTTAGTCGGTTAGTGCGTGCAGTTTGGGTTGAATCTGCTTGGATCTCAATTTTGAGCCGACTGCTATAGGTTGCAACAACTCTGCTCTCTCTACATCCCACACATTTCCTAAGATCCAAAAATGTCATAACGTTTAGCGCTCCAACGTTACAAATTTTAGTCTACTCCTTCACTCTCTAATTTCTCAATTTAAAACCGCGCTAGCCGCCCAATTTCTGCTGCCACGTCCCCTTTGCGCTCCGCTCTCAAAGCCTGCGCCACTTCGGCCGCGTTCGCCGTCAGGGCCGCGCCCTTCGGCCCGCGCGCTGCATCGAAAGTCGTCTTGAACTCCGCGGTCGCATCTTCGATCGTGCCGGTAGGTGTGGGCCCGCCCCGAAGGGGGGGTGCCAGCTGTGGGCCAGTGCGGACCTTCGGAGCGAAAATCAGGTTTCAATGTCGGCGCGAATGAGAAAGAACCTGCCTGCATGAGCTCGATCGCGACGGGACGTGCGCTGGAGGAGAGGAGCGCGGCGTTGACGGGCTGCTCCGCATTCGTCGGCCACACGATTAGCGGGATTCCTTGCAACAGAGACTCGGACGTGGAGCTGCAATAGGAAAATTGGAAAAGTTATGAGCAAAGGCACCGTGTACAAAATTGCAATCACGCACTTCCAACCCCCATGGGAGAGGAACCATCCGACGGCGCCGTGCTGGAGGATTGCGCGCTGCTCGACCCAGAACGCGCAGATGAGCCCCTTGCCGCTCGAGTTGACGCGGTCGATGAGCTCTTTCGGAAGGGAGGCCAGCTTGCCTCCCAGCGCGAAAACGAAGGGGAAGGGCTTCTCGAGGGCAAGGAGCGTGTCCACCAACGCCTCGACAAGTTCCGGCGTGGCGAGCGGGAAGAACAGAGACCTTGGAAGCGTCAGTCCTACAAGGGAAAGATAAAGCAATGGGCGCACCCGAAAGAGATGTAGAGAACGGATCTAGCGCCGTGTTTGGCCACTGCCTCATCCAAGAACGATCTAACAACATCGTTGGTAGGTGGGGTGGGCGCGGCGTCGGTCCAGCAAAGCTCGTGAGCCTGCATCCCGATCGTAAACAGCTCCTGTCCGCGCTTCTGGTAGAATTCCCTGCAGTACGGAATCCCGACGGGCTCAATACAGATATTGGTGGGGACGATATGCCCGTCAACGAGCTTGTCGAACTTGAACGCGGTGGCGAATAGCTTCGCGATGCCTTGGGGCGCCCCGGCTCCCCAGGCGACGCGCTCGTAGTCGCACATGTCGGGGACCCCAGGGCACTTGACGACGCGCCCAGAGAGCTTGTCGGTCCCGTTCCACGCCAACGCAACCTGATACGTGAATAGCATCAACGGGCCGCGATGCGCAGTTAACGGAGGATGCAAACCTGATCTAAAATATCGTCCATAGAGCGTCCCTGGCGCCGAGCATCGTCCGCATATATCTCTTGCGCTATCGCGGTAAAGTCGTAGTCGGTTAAATGGGCTGGCATGGAAGCCAGCGAGCTCGAGAACCACAGAAGCACTTTACAGTCTGAACCCATGATCTGCTTTGTTGGTTCGATCACGAATCCTCCACCGAAAAAGTCCATCTGCGAGAACATGCTGGGCGAAACGAAGCGGCGGAAGAGTTGACGACGGACATACGTGGAGAGCATGCGGCTTCGGCCACCCTTCGCTTCCTTGAGCCAGTCGGGGGACGGTTTCTATCCACCCGCCAATAATTTGGCCGAAGGCTTGCATGACCATAGTAGGTCCAAATTCAAGGCTAGACAAACGACTTGTGAGACACGCCAAATATAGATGAACCGCAGGACATACTTTTTCTCGCCCACTCCTATGATTCGGAGTCTGGCGTTATCGTAAGCGAACGTCTTCAGCTCTGCCTCCATTTGTGCAACTGGGATAACATTCAATGCAGATCCGATTGCCCGTGTAGGGACGTAGTACGAACCCATCGTACTGTGCTGAACGAGGGTAATTACCAGAGTAGGATCGCTCTGAAGCATTTGAGTCGCAACGCATAAGTAGCTGACGGTATGCCCCCATGCTGGGATGAGCATCGCAGCTATGTGGTGGATCGTCATGGCGGGAGGAGGGAATTGTAATGCCCACGAGCTGCTTCGGAAGGCCATACTATAAATACACGGCGCTAAATACCCGAGCTCGGGACGGCAGATGATCGGGATCGCATCACTGATGAACACAGCTTTGATACGCGTTCCCGCCTTCCGATCGACGTTGCAGGGGTGTTGAAGTTGAAATTTACAGGCTTTCAGAGATCCACCATCGCCCAGCTTCTACTTGATTCATCGCCTTGCCAGGGTGCTTACAGCTGTTTCCGAAATCCTTTTAAAATTTTTGTGTCTTTGCAACTTTTGATGGAGTGCTAAGGATTACCGGATCTGGCGTTGCCGTGCAGAGCCGAGGCTAGCCGAGCTCCAATTCTCTCACCCACATTGTCTTCCAGCCATTGCTGATGAGACCAGTTGGGAGGGTTCTGAGTCGGATAGTATCATCTGTGTATGTGTCTGATACATGAGGGGTGCATATCAAACCCTCAAAGGTAACTCAACGGCGGGGGCTGGTGGTGACAGGACATCCCGAAATGTGCGCTGATCCGAGCTTCCAGATCCGGTAGTCCTTGCACTCCATCAAAAGTTGCAAAAGCGCAAAAACTTTGATGTTGTCTCAAGGATTTCGGAAACAGCTGTAATTTCCCGGAATGATGAATCCAGCTCAGGGCCTCCACCAAGAGAAGCGGTAGTTACACAGCACGGTCCCGCTTAGGGATGCCGGGCCCTGAGTAACGTTAGATCGAGATTATGAAGCCCTCCTCCCCAGAAGAAGAGCGAGGCGCCCGAGGTGAGATTCCGATTGCATCGCTACCCGCCGCCCTTCAATCTTGCACGGGGCAGCAAAACCACAGGTGAATCGAATATGAGCACAACTCAATGTAAGTTGAGGTCACCGTTTCCCCGCGAGGAAAACCATACCCGCTCTGATCCATTCGCACACTTATGTGATTGAATATTCCGAGGGTGATACTGAGGGGATTTTGGGAGCACATCGGGCCCACTCGTGCGAACTCGTCGGCTGAGCGGGGCACAACCGGCAAGGGACATCCATTGACCTGTATGAGCTCCGCAGTCGTCGATACTTCGAAAATCCTGTGGGATACCTTGACAGGACAAGGGCGTATTTCAAGTTCAGGTTCGTGACTCGTACTACTCGTATTCGTGTTGCGACACTTTATTCTCATGCTGCGGAGGACCAAAGGCTGGCTGTTCGGTAGCGCTTCTCATGTCAGTTGCAAAATCATTCTTCCCTTCAGGGGTTCTGTCGATGGCAGGAACAGCGTGGGGTGGGAGTGATGTATTAGGACACTCTCCCTAAGTATGACCAGTCACAGATATTTAGATTGGTAGTGTACTACTAGTGTTGGGCGAACGACGAACTCTAAATTCTGGTCAGCCGAGGGAAGGATGAGATTGCCAGATGAGCAACTGCTGAGGATATCCAAGGATCGACAATTTTGGTGCATCAAGGAAAGAAGATTTCCCAAAATAAATGTCACCACCCAGGAACATTGTTCATCTCATGTGCAAGCCAGCCTCCTCTCCCAAGATGTCCCCTTCGTCTGCTGTTGTTGTTGTTCAGGCCCGGTTGAACAATATTGGTGAAAGCTATGCACTCAGACTCTCCTTGCCACTGGTAGCAGGTTTTGAAGCTCTCAATGCTGTTCAATCGAAGCGGTGCTGTTGCTACATTAAAGATTGGAGGGTCCCTGTCAAGTGATAAGTCCCTGTGCATCACGGAAAGAAGCTGATAACCAAAAGGTCACTCAGATTCCCACAGACAAGAGCATAAAGGTGCCGATATCATGAGCAATGTCCCAAGCCTCCATCCCTCCCAAGATGCCATCTCCGCTTGTTGTGCAGACCCGGTTGGACAACATTTGTACATGCCTGGCCCTTGCTACTGGTCCTCTGGATGACCTCTCCGACATATTTGGGACACCATTTTTGCCGGCTATTTCAAGCACTATATTGTCTCTGATCACTGTTGTGAAGGTGATATTTGAGCGAATAACATGAAGACTCGTGCTCATGGACTCTGCCAGGACATCAGAAGAAACAAGGAGGCATGTGCAGAATTGATGGAGAACATCCGTCGAATGGTCTATGCTATCGTGATCTTCATCTCAAATCAGAGCCCAGAGGCGAAGTGCCCCCAGCAATGTTGCACTACATCGGAAAATTCACTGGGTATTTCACTTCTACCTACTGCCGGCATTTAGTATCTGATGAAAAACAGAACTCTTCACAAAATTCATACATTTGCGGAGGCTCAGCGAGATGGGAACACATTCAAGCGGTTCTTCCGACAGAGTGAAATGAATCACCTCCTGAAGGATTGCAAGCAGATGTTACAGGAAGCTCTTAATATGTTCAAGGTGATTCATTTGTCAGGTTTGGCCTTCAGTTGTTCAACTGTCGACAAACTATCTAGGGCAACATCAATATCCATCTTTTCCAAGATATCAAGGATATGCAAGCAGTGATTCAGAGCCAACACGAAGAACTGTTGGAGTTGATTGCGAGACTTTCAGATGGGACTATTTCTGAGCAAGTATCATCGGTGTGTAATATTGACCTGGTCAAGTTCTGTCCTAATGAGATTTAACCAGATAATGGGAAACTTCAAAGACAGGTGCATGGGTACTGTAGACATAGTCAAATGATACTTACTTCACTGAGAAGCTCAAATTCGCTGGCCTTGCTGCCAGCCAAGCCAAAGATATTTCACGGACGTGAATCGGAACTGCAACACATTGCCAATGCATGCGAGTGTGAGCCAGCAAGAATTGCAATTTTAGGAGCAGGCGGGATAGGGAAGACAACCTTGGCCAGGGCTGTCCTCCACCACCACACTATTACTCCCAAGTATGAGTGTCGGCTCTTTGTTGAATGTGAATCTGCCACTACAAGCATTGAACTCGCTGCCCTTGTCGCAGTCCACCTTGGATTGAAGCCTGGAACAGATCTGACACAACCTGTTGTCTCTTACCTTTCTAAAGGCCCAAACTGCCTGTTGGTCTTGGATAACCTGGAGACATGCTGAGAGCCAATGGATTCCCATGGCAATGTTGAAGAGTTTCTCTCCTTACTGGCAGGTATAGATCATCTGGCATCAATTGTAAGATCAGACTTACTTTGATATCTTTTTCTGAAATTGCTTTAGATTACAATGCAAGGAGCGGAACGACCAGCCAAAGTGGCCTGGACTCGGCCATTCTTGCCTGCACTGAACCCATTAGAGGCAGTCAGAGTAGCGGATTATGGCAGGATTAAGGAGGGATTATGAGAAGGATTAAGGCAGGATTATAGGAATTAAAAAGTTCCATAATCTTCCATAATCGCCGCATAATCACATTCTATTCTGACCGCCCCGGGTTATGGTGAGAGGATTATGCTAACCGTGATTAATCCAAGATTATGCTCAAGGCCATAATCCGACCATAATCCTTGCCATAATCTCCTCCAGAAGAGATTATGCGATTATGGCGGATTATGGTTTTGATGGATTATCCCACGCTTAAATAATTCCCATAATCCTTCCATAATCCAGCACCATAATCCCTCCATAATCCGCTATGCTGACTGCCCCTATTGACATATGATCATGAGGCAGCTCGTCAAACCTTTATCGATATTGCCGATGACTCCCACCACGATGAGGAGATCAACAAACTTCTCTCAATTACAGACAACTTGCCTTTGGCAATAGACCTAATTGCTCATCTGGTCAACTTTGAAGACTGTGCCGTGGTGCTGTCATGGTGGGAAATGGAGAAGACTTCTATATTGTCTGTTGACCCGAACAGACTATCCAGTTTGGATTTATCCATCAGACTCTCACTTTCAAGCCCTCGGATAAAATATTTGCTGGGCACCAAGTATCTGTTGAGCATTCTCTCATTCCTTCCAGATGGGCTTTCGGATGTTGTGCTCGTTCAGAGCAAACTTCCTATCGAAGATATTCGAGCATGCAGAACCGCCTTGCTGCGGACCTCACTGGCTTACACGGATCACAAAAATCAACTCAAGCTCTTGGCCCCTGTCCGAGAATACATATACTTCACATCCCCCCTCATGGGAGCTCATCCTGCCTCTCGAGAAACATTTTTACAAGCTGCTTGAGCTTCACCACCGATATTGTGGTCAATCTCCAGATATCATACCACTGGCTCAGATCACTTCACACCTTGCAAACATTCAAAATATACTTCTCCACGGATTCCAGCACAACGATGAGGACCTCGAAACTGTCGGCTGTGCTATGTATCTGACTGACTTCAGCAGACTTATTCTCTCCGGCAGACACCCAATAATGGATCACATACCTCAGGTTTTATGCAGGCTAGCAGACCGCAGGTTAGAGGTTGCTTTTATTATAGAAACCTTTGCCTCGTGGATGTATAAAGACATTTCCGACCCCCAGTCTCTCCTTGAACAAGCCTTGGAACACTTCCGTCATCTCAATGATCCTGTCCTGCAAGGTGTGTTCATACCAATTATCTCTACCATTATAACATAAGAGCTATAGCAAAGTTCTACTATAGCATTGGTCATTTTTATCTATACCATGATGATGAATTGCATGCAGCCAACATTTTCTCTGAGGCTGGGCTTGCCTTAGCAAGATCCTCTGGAGCGCTTAAAGAGCAGTGTGCTAATTTGGCGAAAATGTCATTAGTCAAATGGAGAACAGGGGACTATTCTGGATCCCAAATAGATGCACAAGAGATCCAGAAATTTGCACAGTGGGGTGGTGATTTATTGGAAGAGTCGAAAGGTGCTTGGCTTGAAGCAATGTCTTGCACATCACTTAGTCAATATCAGCACAGCATCATCTTATGCCAAAGAGCACAGGAGCTTTTAAGTCTATGTGGACTGTCCAGAACTGATATATTTCATTCTATTATTTCAGAGGAGGCAGAGGTTCATTTGCAGAAATCTGAATACACTGAGGCTCTCAACATACATGTTCAAATCCTGTCACGAATATGTATTGAGAAAGAAGCCCCTGCCCACGCTTACTCCCTGCTTAATATTGCAGAGATTGAGACCATGGCTGGTGCAAGTTCCCACAGTGTGCATATGAAGCTGGACCAAGCAAAGTCAATATTTGAAGCAGTGGGATATCCGGTGGGGATGCTTGGGCACAATATGATTTGTGGAGATCTCAGTCTTCGGGAAGGCAATACTCTAGTGGCAAAGCAGCTCCTTCTGCAGTGTTTCAATTTAGCAAAGGGAACTATTGTTGAAACTGGTATCTACTGTCTAGAAAGACTGGGAGATGTCACGCGTTGGAGTCCCACCGATATTGATTGTACATTTGTCTGGGCAGTGGTCTTTCTTTGCTATGGCATGAAGCTTAAAAATAAGCGGACAATTTACAAGTCCCTTCAGTATCTTGGAGATATCTGTTCTGCCCATGAAGATGAAGACATTGCAGCTAGCTTGTTCACTGTGGCTTTGCAGGGATTTACAAAATGGATATCCACCGAAGCAAAGGAGACTGCATGCTCCGTCTTCGAAATTTGGCGGAGAAAAGAGGAGAATCACAGAGTGCAGTACTGTTTTGAAGAGCTGCCCGGCCAATGTTTGAACGTTCATTACAAACATGCCAGGTTACCCAAATTGATGCAAAACTCGCTGGAAGCTGATGGAGGGTTGAAAAAGCAGAATGAGGAGTTCCAGAATTGAATATTGCGGAAAATCCTTGATACATGTCCAAGGGAATTCTCAAATGAATGCTGGTAAGAACATAGGTTGCATGTACTATCACGCGCTGGGAAGCTGGCCAAATGGGGAAGCTACCCACTTAGACTATAACCGCTTAATTACCTATCCCTTGTCAAATCTTGAGGCGGTACGGCGAAGCCTGTTTCACTAATATGTGGTTCCGGAAGTCTAAACAACACGGGTCTCCTGAGGCAAGACCACACGCTTGACCCCCGAAACCTTATCGAACGTTTTGAATGCTTCCTCCAATGCATTCAATCCACCATGGACGATTTCAATCTTCATTGGCTGCAGACCCCGAGTGAGTATCGGTTGTGTCGAAAGAAAGAACGACATACCTTGATAGTGCCGTCAGCCAACAAACCTTCCAACTGTGAGTACAACTCCCTGGACAACGCATTGTATTGCGGCGACGCCGATGACGCCCATACCATATAAATATTGATGCTTTCGCTCTCAGCCTCGGCGATGGAGATAGGAATGATTTGCAAGAGTGTCTTGGAGCCCTTGCTATACTTTTTGGACTCCTTGAGGATCTCGAATCCCAACGTCACCGTCTCTTTGGTGGAAATGGTGTCGAAGACGACGGAAAGTGTGGGAGCCAAGGCTGCGACAGCTTTGACAACCTCGGTGTCGGGAAGGAAGCGGTCAATGACATGGGTAGCACCAAGTGATTTCAAGAATGTCTCGTGCTTGAGAGAAGCGGTGGTGATGATGGGGGAGAAGCCGGAGAGCCTAGCCAGTTGAAGAGCTGGAAGAAATATTCATGAGAAGCGAGATTGACACGCAAAGAAATACCTACCGAAATGGCCTGTGGCACCCGCACCGCCCAAAATGACGATTGGTTGACGAGCGTACTTGCCACGCCCACCTGGGGACATAGCGGAAACGAGACCACCCCCATATGGAGGTTGAGAATACAAGGCGTGATAGCTTGTGAATAATCCTACGGGAATAGAGGCACCTTCCTCTAGGGATATGTTGGGCGGCAGCTAGGCAAAAATGCGTTAGAGACAATTGATGGTCCAGCCACGGGACCTTACTTTTGTGACCATGGTCGAGTGTGCAAGACTGTACTGTTGATAAGATGATACATCCACTTTCTGACCGGCGGTTTCAAAGGCGCTAGAGAAGGTATGTGAGAGGGTGAATATATTTGCCGAAGAAGACGAAAGCAACCTACACCTTATCGCCAACCTTGAATCCCTTGACCTCGTTACCGATGGCCACAATGACACCAGAAGCTTCACTGCCAGGGACGGTAGGCCTGTCAGGCCACATTGGAATATCGATGTTGCCAATGCGCGCATCTACCGGATTGAGTCCCGCGGCTTCGACACGAACAAGGATTTCTTCTGGCCCCGGGGTGGGTACGCCTCTATCCTTGATAGTGCGAGACAAGGGCTTCGCATCGACGATAAGAGCAAGATTTGTTTGAGCGGACATAAGGGACTGGATTGAGATGGACTACATGGGCTTGTGTTGGTGTGTTTTTATGGTCTGAGTGTCTCTCAGCTGATTGAATGCTTTAGAAGCTTCGGTGTAAGAAACTATGGCCGAACGAACCCAAAGAGAGGAAAGAAGCCACATCGGTCATCGCCCGGTGAATCAGTAATCGGGCTTTGTCAGAGTCGGGCCTCAGCCCGGTGCGGTGAGTCGAACCCCGGCCTGCACGCTGACGCTGAAGCTTTAGCCGCGTTACCGAGACGCGTTGTGTACCGTACACCACACCCGACGCTTTATCCTGGGCTAAGTGAGGATTTTGGATAGCGCATCTTAGAGCCCTGCTACTCAGCGCTCAGCAACCGACGTTCCAAATTTGCGGGGGAATAAATGTTGTCTTGTCATTTCTTGGAAGAACCGAATCAGGACCGCGCGAGTGGGCGTGCGCGCGCCAACCACGTCGACGGCAAGAAAGAAAAAAAAAGAAAAAAAAAGTCATTTCGATTCCCAGGATTCGGGCGCGGGGAGTCGAACCCCGGACTGCGCGCTGCAAATTTCGTGATCACTGCTATTAACGAAGACACACTGTGTTCCGTACACCACACCCGATTCTGTACTCCCTTCGGTCCTCAGCCAAGTGACGGTTTGAATAGCGCATTTTAGAGCCCCGCTACTCAGCAACCGAGGTTCCAAATTTGCGGGGTGAATAAATGTTGCAGCATTTCTTGGAAGAACCGAATCAGGACCGCGCGAGGGGGTGTGTAAATGCCAGTGCGCGCGCCAACAACGTCGACGGAAAGAAAGAAAAGAAAAGAGAGACAAAAAAGTCAATTCGATTCCCAGGATTCGGGCGCGGGGAGTCGAACCCCGGACTGCGCGCTGCAAATTTCGTGATTACTGGCATTAACGAAGACACGCTGTGTTCCGTACACCACACCCGAGTATTTACCCTGCCTGTCCCCTTGCCAAGTGACGATTTGGATAGCGCATTTTAGAGCCCCGCTACTCAGCAACCGAGGTTCCAAATTTGCGGGGTGAATAAATATTGTAGCATTTCTTGGAAGAACCGAATCAGGACCGCGCGAGGGGGTGTGTACTATTTTTGACCCCGTACTTGGCCACCTAAGCATTCATGCCTTAGTATCAACCTGTGGCATCGTTCCACATGGGCAATACACCGTCAGATGAAAGGCAGGCATCTTGAGAAGAGTTTAAGCCTACTCCCGCCCAAATATATGAAGATTTGGCCTGGCAGTGAATTTCTTTCGGACGGCGGTTCAACATGGCCAAATACCAGGGTAGTTGGCCACCTCTCCAAATCAAGCTTTGAAGCTGGAACTCGGCGACCGGAGCCATCGGGAATCACACCTAGGGCATATATTCATAATTAGAACATATATTAGTGTTCATGCGGCCCATATGTGGGGTGTAAATAACTGCTCCTCTGACAGGGAAAAAGCCCGAACTCAGGCCGCTCGAGCAATGCCGTGTCCAGCGGAAGATGAAATTTTGCTGGGCCTCAAATTGGGTTTCAAACAGCATAAAGGAAAGGTATGCAACATATTTGTATTAATAACTTCGTACCGAGGTGCTTGGAGCACACCAAAAAAATCCCATTGTTGACACGATCAAAATTGTGTTGTTTGCGGCAAAGCATTGCACTGAGAAAGGAGCTGAGCAGATAAAATTTCGAAGTACAGCCTAAATTGAAGTATTAGATTCCAAAAGCCCTCGTGCCAAGTTCCAGATGGGTAGCCCCACAGTGTTGTCTTATACGACGTCGGCCAATATGAGGAGCTCAAAAAAAGGAGCTGTACCTTCAGGGGAGGATAGCGAAGGAATTTCTGACCTAGCCACAGCACGAATGGTGCCATATGATCCGCTAAGATCAGGGGAACAGAATGAGCCTACATAGTCCCGGAATGGCCAAGAATTGGTCGAAAGGGAGCTGAGAGAAGAAAGCCGAGCCGCGTCGGCAATAAGAAAATAATGTTCACACGTTTCGGAGCCCGATCCGACATGTCGTAACTTTCCATCAACTCATCACTCTGACTCCAAATTCGGTTCAGGCATTCGTTATGGGACCTACTATCATCCCTCATTATGCCAGGTTATAAATGTCAAGGCTCGGAATGCTAGCTACCAAATGGCCAACTAGGGGGGGTGGCCAACTACGGGGTCCGAAATAGTAAATGCCAGTGCACGCACCAACAACGTCGACGGAAAGAAAGAAAAGAAAAGGAAAAAAAAGTCATTTCGATTCCCAGGATTCGGGCGCGGGGCGTCGAACCCCGGACTGCGAGTGAATATATGGTCGACAGTATAATAGCCCGCGGTGTGCCGTACACCACACCCGATGATTTCACTTGTTCATTCCTCGAGTAAGTGACACGCTTGACGAATCTCGAGCGGATTTTTTTGTACCAGTGCTACTAAGTATCGGCATTTCTGTGGTCGCTGATTGAATTCCTTTGCAGCAAAGCGTCCTAAGAAAAAAGAGTACGGTCCAATCTCGAGTCGGGTTACGAGACAAAAAAATTCAAGGGGTACCATAAATTCGGGCGCGGGGAGTCGAACCACGGACTGCGCGCTGCAAATTTCGTGATCACTGCTATTAACGAAGACACACTGTGTTCCGTACACCACACCCGATTCTGTACTCCCTTCGGTCCTCAGCCAAGTGACGGTTTGAATAGCGCATTTTAGAGCCCCGCTACTCAGCAACCGAGGTTCCAAATTTGCGGGGTGAATAAATGTTGTCTTGTCATTTCAACCACGACCGCGCGAGGGGGTGTGTAACAGCCATCCGGTGGGAGGACTGCGCGCGTCCATGCCGAAGAAAGAAAAAAGTTCCTGGATGTCACCCATTCGGGCGCGGGGAGTCGAACCCCGGACTGCGAGCTGCACTCCCGTACGAAGACGCGCAGTGTTTCCGTACACCACACCTGATTCTGTACTCCCTTCGGTCCTCTGCCAAGTGACGGTTTGGATAGCGCGTTTTAGAGCCCCGCTACTCAGCAACCGACGTTCCAAATTTACGGGGTGAATAAATGTTGTCTTGTCATTTCTTGGAAGAACTGAATTAGGACCGCGCCAACAACGTCGACGGGGGAAAAAAAAAAAGTTCTACGCAATGCCCAGAATTCGGGCGCGGGGAGTCGAACCCCGGACTGCAAGTGAATATACTGTCGACAGTATAATAGCCCGCGGTGTGCCGTACACCACACCCGCCTATTTCACCCGCTCGCCCCTTCTTTAAGGTGGCGCCGCTGGAGCGAATTTCGCAGCGTAGCCGGGGGCATCGGAAGCGGAAGTTCCGAATGTTCCTGGGTGAATAAATTGTGCAACAGCAGCTCGCATTTTTTTTGTAGCGCCGGACCTCTAGGGAGCATACACGGTGGTATGGGGGCCAGTTCCATATCCACTCGCCGCAGCTGAAGGGGCAATATTAGCCGCAACGAAAAAGGGAATCTGGGATATCGACAATCCGGGCGCGGGGAGTCGAACCCTGGTCTGCGCGTTCTTGCAAGGATATGAAGACGCGCGGTGCTCCGTACACCACACCCAATTATTTCACCTGTTCGTTCCTTGGATAAGGTAGCCACTTTCGAGGCGGTATTGTCACCGTGACGTTCAGCGGCGTGCGGCCGAAAAGTGACTGTAGCTGTTGCAGCTTACAAGAAACCCGGAGCTGCGAGTGTGCGCCCCCCCCCCCCAGTGCGGAGCGGAGCCAGCGCCGCGAAGCTAGCTGTAAGTATGGGCGTTACGGCGTTGGAAGTTTGGGCCCGCTAGCCGCACGTCCCGGCGCGGAGAGCTCGGCGGCGGGTGGGCATCCCGACGGCTGGGACGGCTGGGGATTCTTCGGCTCAGGGCTCAGGGGCTTCGCGCGGGACCAGACGTACGGCGAACGTGCACCCGGCCAGAAGAACGAGGGGGCGAGGGACGAGAGGGACGGGCCAAGAAAAGAGCAGGATGAGAATAAGGGGAACAGAGGAGGGGTGAGTGTTGAGGTATTTTGCGGGACTCGCATGCGCCGTGGGGACGAGGCACATATGCAGATGCGAATGCAATCGCGCGATTTGCGAGTGGTGCGGCGAGGAACGACGGCACGAGAGGGGTGGGTTGACACTTCCGAGGAACATAGCCAGACGCGTTGGCTTCCGGTGCGCTCCAGACCGGATTAAGATCAAGACAAGATTATTATTATCGCCTACTATTAATGCACGCGGCCGGAGATTTGACGCATTATGTGCGGTGTTCACGAGATCACCGTGCAGGGGGTTGATTGGCGTGTGGGCTGGCGCGTGCACTTGGGGAGGCCATCACATTCGCATTTGAGGAGCGCACGACAGACGTTGGATGTCACGGTAAGTACGTTCGGTGGCGGTGAGAAATCTACGGCCAAGGACAGGGGCAGGGGACGGCCGGAATGATACAGCAGGGGCTTGAACGCACACTCGCACTTGCAGGGGATATCATTCGCTTGTGCGCGGGGAAGAGGTGGATCTACGTCGTGCGCGGGACCGGTGCAGATTATTGCTATCAGACACAGCCCAGGCTCATCGCATTAATGTCGGGGCGGGCGAAGCGAGGATAGAGCGGTATTATCTATCTATCTGATAAGTAAGTCGCCGGGGCTCGTGAGAACGGGACCTGGACACGTAGGCTCGAGCGCCGGGATATCTATATCGGACGCATGAGATGAGATTTCGCAGACGGGTGTGCGGGGTTGTGGGGACCAGGGCCCGGAAATCGCAGATTCGAAAGGGGAGAAGGAAGGGGAAAGAGAAAGAGAAAGAGAAGCGGGCGTACGCACGGCGGGGTGAGAGCGCCGTACGGTGAGCCGGGCGGATTGACGGCGTGCGCGCGCGGCAGATTCAGATTAGATTGTTGTAAGCAATTTAGATAAGCAGAGCGCAAGATACCGATCGTATGAATCTCGAGCTCACGAGGGCCGGACACGTAGGCCCGTCACGCGCGGACGCACAGGAGAAGGGAGGGATGAGCGGACGAATGTCACTGTGCATGCGGGGTATTGCGGGGAACGGGGAACGGGGGTGCGCACGGAGGGGAGGGGATGTGCCCAAGGGAAGGCAAGGGGAGAATTCGAACGAGATGCGGGACTCGCACACTTGTGTGCCTCGTATCAGAATCGCGCGATTCGTGACTAGCTCGAGGTGTGGGCGTGGGCCGGCCAGGTACGGGATAATTCACGCCGGTCGAGATGTGTACGCTGGGCGCGGGCCCGCAAGCGGAGAAGAGTGCGCTGGTAACTTTGCGATAGATTATCAATTATTGCCTGGCCCGGAGATTCGACGCCTTATCTGCGGTGTTCACGAGAGCAGCCAGCGCGGGGGGGACTCGGACTCGGAAATAAATATTGGACCGGATTGTTATGCGCCGGATATTCTGGGGCGCACGAGGGCAGGACACGTAGATAGACACGTTATCAGTCGGTCGTTCGGACGCATGAGAACGAGCACGGGAACCAGAGATAAGATTGGGCGTCGTTCGGATTCGCAGATGCGGGGTATCTTCTGGTCTTGTGGGGAAACGTGATCAGGGCCGGGAAATTGACGCCAGGAGAAATCGAAGCGGGGCAAGGAAGGGGAAGGAGAGAAGAGAAGCGGGCGTACGTGGCCGCACGTACACCATTCGATTCGAGCACGGGTGACGTATCCAGAATTTGCGCGGTTAGGACGTAGAAAGGCGGGGTTCACCGTTAAGGGTCGAGACAGTGTCGAGACGCGTACGAGAGGTCGACGTCGTCAACGGTGTGGTAGTAGGGCCTGGGGGTGTTTGGCCTTGTTAGGCAGTAGCATTAGAGTCATAGCCACAAGTAGACAAGACAACCATTCACCATCTTCTCATAGCACCGAGCGGCACACCCCATCTTGGTGACGAGAGTGGCATTCTTAGCTTCCACGTAACAAACTGGCAGAACGACGACCGAGGAACGCGTTAGGAAGATTTGCAAGCAGTACCGCAGCATCGAGAGAAAATACACCAGAGACGATCAACTTCAGAACCCACCGTACACCACAGCCACAGACTCCGTCGACCCTATCCACACCATCTACGTTTACTCCAAGCTCCTCAGAAGACGAACTTCCGCTTTTCACGCATCTCGAGCTCGCCTTCATCACACCGCTACCGCAGACACCACCACGACTGAATACCACCCTACCGCAGATACCGATGTCCGCAGAACTAGTGCCGATGTTTACGGGCGATCCTGTCATGGCCGACTCGAAGGAAGTCACCCCCGCGACCTTTGTGAAAAAATTGCGTGCCCACATGCGTGACCTTGGCACGGACAATACCGCGAACCCCGACGCGCGCAAAATAGATGCCTTCCCTGACTACCTCGTGGAGAATTCCCCCGCAGAGAAGTGGTTCAAGATGCAGCAGGCGGGCACAACACCGTTTACGACATGGGCCGCGCTGGAGGCGGCCTTCCACATCCGTTTCCCGGGGCCGGAGAAGGTGGAACGGACACCGCAGGAGTGGGAGAGGGAGCTGGTTGCCATGAGACTGACGCTGGGCGAGCTTGGCTCGACGGTGAAGGTCGGCGGCGCAGAGGTCTTCACCCACGTCCACTTTGCCACTCGACTCCTCGACATCGCGCGGGAGGCAGGGATTGCGGACAACACCGGCGGAATCTGGCAGTCCCGGGATGCGCTGCCCGAGGTCATACGCGAGAAGGTCCCGGCGGCCCAGGCGACTTTGATCACGTACACCAACGCCATCAAGGCTGTCGACCGCGTCCATATCCGTGAGGGCGTCGAGAAAGCCAAGAGGGCCCAGGAGCTCGACCGCCGCCTCACGCAGGTGGAAGGATGGACGCCGCCGTTGACGCCAGTAAGCAAGATGGCCGTGCAGTTCTCACGTGCAGGGCTGGCTACGCCGCGCGCGGCGACGGCGCCCTTGCCAGCGAGGGCACCGGCGGCCAACAATGTGTTTGGGAGGGGAGGGGGCAGGCAGGGGAACCTGTTCGTTCCACCCGAGATGACGGAGGAGGGAAGGACGCACCTGAGTAGGATTGCGGCGGGGCTGGCGGGGTCAATGCTGTCAGATGACGTGGCAGGCCGGGCGGAGTATGCGAGACGCATCGCGAACTGGCTCAGGGTCCACGGAACCAACAAGGTGTTGCTGGAGCGCACCGGGTTCCCGCTCAGCCTGGGAACGCTGGCTCCATGCTCAGGAGAGTGCTACGGCTGCGGGAAAGTCTCAATCCCGTGGCACAGGCGTGCCGAATGCCCGGGCCCTGCAGTTCCGCCGAAGGAGTCAACGTTCCGCAGCCTCTGCGCGAAGCATCTGAAGCAAGAGCGAGCCCCGGCCGCCGTCAACGCCGTTCTCGAGGAGGAAACCGACTGGATGGACTTTGTGCGGCACGACGAAGCAGCGGATTTTGGGGAGGGGCCGTCCGAGTAAAGACCAAATGGACGGTCCGGGGCGACGAGTCAGAGGAGCGCCCCGGTTACCCCGCTGTTGTATACAACACAGATGTCTTCTTCAACGAGAAATGCGAGATAATTGAAGTGTACACGGTGGGAACCGGGGAAGGAGAGAAGACCGAGCCGTTCGAGCACTGGATAGTCATCCAGGGCCCGAAGGGGGAGAACATACGTGTGAAGGCGTTGTTCGACGGAGGCTGTATGATTGGGGCAATGGACACGGCAGTGTGGGAGAAGAACCAGCATCGGATGGGGAAGAAACAGTCATCGCGGAAGAAGTTTCGGATGGCCAACGGGGCAATCGTTCCGTCTCGGGGCGCTTGGCACGGAGCAATAACCGTCGGGGGCGTGTGCCAAGAGGGGACATTTGAGATTTTCGACAGCGGCGGTGGCTGGGAGTTTCTGTTTGGAAAACCACTGCAAGCTACATTCGGGGCGGTGCATGACTACAAGCGCGACATCGTGGAAGTCGGGAACGCGGAGGCGCGCGTCACGCTCCGAAATCAGCACACGATGATGGAGCGGGGAAGGAAACAGCTGGCTAGAGCGGCCAGCGCGCCTGAAGCCTTCAAGGGGGTACTTTCGTTCGCGAAGACCCCCGCGAGGCATGTCCCGTCCAAAAAGTCGTTGAAGCTAAATATATTTGACAAGAATGTGGTTACAGATAAGACGGGAGTAGAAAGCAAAGGAGAAGCAGGGGGAACAGAACGAAAAGAACACGTCAAAGTGAAGGGGGTGGAAGTGCTGCCAGAAGAGCCGCACACGCGCATAGACTCAACGGGGGCTCGCGCGACCCCCGTGAGGGAAGTACCAAGCATTGAATGTGCAGCGGCGTCATTGGAGACTGACGAGGTCATTTCAGAGCAAACGGTGCCAAGCAAGTGGTGGGCAGGGGAGCTGGAGAAGGAAGAGCTGGACGGGACGCCGTCCTCGCGCGCAAACTCAACGGGGGACAGCGCAACCCCCGTTAGGGGAGTACTCACCGACTCGATATCCATCGTGGCGGGAGTCGCTGACCACGAACCCAGTACAACGTACGACGCGGAGATATACGACACGGATGCATACGCACCTGCAGCTCCAGAATCGCTGTATACGAGGGCCACCAATCCATTCAAAACTGAGCGGGTCGCGGAGGTGTTACGCCTGGTAAAACTGGGCGACGACCTCACCGACGCGGAGCGGGCGGAGGTTACGGCTTTGCTGGCCAGCTTCGCGGACATATTCGCGCTGGCGGTCAGTGAGGTTAACACTGTAAAGGGGGCAGTATACGCACCGAAGATTCCGAAGGACTACAAATTCAGCACGAAAGTCCACCAGAGGCCGGTAACGCAGCCGCAGACGGAGTATCTGCACCAGCAAGTCGACGTGATGACAGCGGCAGGGATTATTCGCCCGATTCACCCACGCGACGTCAAGTGCGTATCCCCGATAAAGCTTGCGCAGAAGGAGCACGACGGGGGCGGATTAACCCAGGACGAGCTGAAGCACCTGCTCAATGACGAGTGTGTACGCATGGGCTTAGAGCCTGTGTACGACTTGCCATCTCGCGGAGCCAAGGTTGAGTTACCCAAAGCGATGGCGGCTCCGAAATGGTGAATTTGCCAGAATTTCCACGAGCTGAACAAACTGCTCAAGGTAGTTCCGGTGCCGCAGGGAGACATTCGAGACAAACAACGTCGATTATCGGGCCGTAGGTACATCTCCGTATTCGACTTCGCCTCTGGATTTTTCGCCATACCCATCGATGAGGCGGTCCAGCCCTACATTGTGATGTTCGTACCGGGGAAAGGTTATTACGCGTACATGCGTATGCCCTTCGGGCTGACTGATGCACCCACGGAATACGGGTACATGTGCGCACTGAAGCTGCACGATCTGCTGGTGAAGGCGGTCATGGAGCTCTTCGTCGACGATGGCGGAACGGCGGCGGACAGCTTTGGGGAGATGATGGGGAAGCTCACCGTCATTTTTGAAAGGTTCCGTGAGGCAGGGTTGTCGTTGTCCGCGATGAAGACAAAGCTCTTCATGACAGAAGCGGTCTTTGCAGGTGCAACGGTGGGGCCGAGAGGAGTTGCGCCGGACGCGGCAAAGCTCACGGCGATTGTGGGGTGGCGGCAGCCGGAGGACGCGCTGAATTTGCATGCATTTTTGGGGCTGACATCCTACTTCCGCGACTTGATCAGGAATTATGCGCTGGTCGAGAAAGACTTACGCGACTTGGTAAAGCGAGCGGAGGTACCAGCGGGCGCGAAGAAGCAGATTTTCCACCTAGCGATGAAAGCTTTCAAACTCGCAGAGGTGTGGGAGGAAAAACACACCAAATGCTTTTTAAATCTCAAGCGGGTCATGATATCTGACCCAGTGTTGCAGGCGCCGCGATTTGACACCGTACACGAGCACCCCTTCATTGTCACGACAGACGGCAGCAAGGACGCATTCGCCGGTGTCTTGTCCCAGAAGATGCTGACAGTCTCATCGGACGGCAAGACGGTAGTGCGGCGCTTTCCAATCGGTTACGCTTCGAAGCGCACGTCCAAGACCGAGGAGCGATACCAGCCACATCTCTTGGAGTTTGCCGCACTAAAGTTCACGCTGGATAAGTTTTCCGACATCATATGGGGCAACCCGTAGTGCTCGAAACGGACTGCCAGGCATTGAGGGACATCATGGTAAACGACAAGCTCAACATCACACACACACGGTGGAGGGACGGTGTAATGGGCTACAAAATCATCGGAGCAGAGCACATCAAGGGGACGACAAATGCAGTAGCGGATGCACTAAGCAGGGCGAATGAAGGACGGCCGAAAGAAGAAGGGGACGGGAGCGAGTGGACCGTATCGCCGGACTGGGAGTTGCGGGCAGGTATAGTCAACGACATATTCCTCGTAGAGGAGGCGCAAGAGGCGTACCTGGTGATGCCGGTGCAAGAGGGCTCGATGGCGTTGCGGGAGCGCTTCAAGGGGGAGCCGATGTACCTGCAGGTCATCGATGCCATCCTTGAGCTCGACTTCGGGACGAGCCTGCAGCTCCGAAAGCGCGCGCGTCATCAGGCGACCCAATATTTTATCGAAGGGGGTAAATTGTGGCGGCTGGGAGGCGGAGTTCCGTCGAGAGCGAGGGCACGGAGGGAATGTATCACCCGTGTGGAGGCGCGGGCGAAGGCGGCGGAGGTGCATGCGACGGGCGGGCACTTTCATCGCGACAGCGTGAAGCTGGCGATGATGGACAGGTTCCACAGTCCACGGCTGGATGAGTCGATTGTCAGCGCCATCGCGGACTGTGCAAAGTGCAAGGGATTCGGGCCAACTAACCTGCATTCCCTCCTAGAACCCGTGCTGCGGAGGCACCCGTTCAAGCTAGTCGTAGGCGACTACCTGTCGCTGCCAGAAGGAGTGGGCGGATTCAAAAACGCTGGGCTGTACTTGGATACGTTCACCCAGACCGTCTGGGGTTACAAGTACACGAGCGCAGGAACAGCAGAGACGACAGAGGACGCACTCACAGATATATGCGACAACAACCTGCAGATGGAGACGTTCCAGTCCGACCAGGGGAAGCACTTCAAAAACAAACGCGTTCAGCAGTTCTGCCACGCGCGCGGAATCAAATTCAATCTGGTATCAGCCTACTCACCCTGGATTAATGGCCTAGTCGAGGGCGCCAACAGGATATTGATTTACATCCTCGCGCGACTTTGCGCACCGGATGTAGGTGAGGATGCATGGTGGTCGGTGACGAAGGACACACTGCCGCTGAATTGGCCTATTCACTTCAAGGAGGCGATACGCATCATGAACAGACACCTCTTACCTTCGGTCAAATACTCCCCGAAGGAGCTCTTGTTCGCGCAAGTCGTTAACACGCCACCAACCCCGATCGAGATAGCAGCGACAGCGCTAACGGCTGAGGACACAGCAATCCACATGGCATACGCCGAGCAGCAGAGGCTCGATAGCTACGCCAATCGAATCGCGTACGCGATGAGCCGGAAAGCGGCATTTGACCGCAAGGTCCTGGCGTCGCGTGCCGGCGTCGTAACATTCAAGCCTGGGGAGCTCGTCCAGGTGTATCGCAGTGACCTCACTCACACCATGAGCAACGACCGGAAACTCACCGTCCGATGGTCGGAACCGAATCGAGTCGCGTCGCAGATCCTCAATTCGTACGAGCTGGAAACAGTGGATGGTATTGCTATGGACGGCACATTCAGTTCGCGACGACTACGGCCCTACGTAGCGTGAGAAGGAACGCCCCTAGCAATCGCCCAGGCTGCGTTCATGGCCAAAGTTCGCAAGGAAGGCGGGAAAAGCGCGGAGGCCGAGGCCGAGGCGGTGTCGGCATTACGGGTGGCGGAGATAGCAGAGGTCGAGCGGTGGCGCGTTGAGGAGGTTGGCAAAGAGCTAGAGGGGAGTAGACGCCGGGGCGACAAGGACATCGCCATGTAGTGGTGGGCACATGTGGTAGTAGGGCCTGGGGGTGTTTGGCCTTGTTAGGCAGTAGCATTAGAGTCATAGCCACAAGTAGACAAGACAACCATTCACCATCTTCTCATAGCACCGAGCGGCACACCCCAACGGCAACGGCGACTAAACGGCGAGGAGACAGCGTTAATTAATAAATGTGGCACCACGAGGAGGCGATCAATGGCCGGGGCGTAAGCACGCCTGCGTCACCTTTAATGTCGATCATGTGGCGAAACGGGCGCCACTTCACACGCCGGCGTACTTACCGTCTGCTGTTGTGCGACTTGCACAGCGCCAGTGCGGGGCTGTCGAGGGACCGATGCACAGATGGATGAATGAATTGGGGATCTGCGAGACACACGGATGTAGACAGGCGATCAGGTTGGCGAGGCAATGAATAAGCGAAGGGCTCAAGTCGAACGCGGGTAAAGAGGGGCAAAATTGGGGGCGGCTTCAGAGAAGCGCGCACACCTAATTTTGGGTGTGGGGAAGAACCTCTGGTTCTTCGCGCTCAGCCCGCTTCGCGGGCTGCTGGGCTGGAAGGAAAGCGGACGGGGCGTGTTGGTGTGCCCGGGCGAGAGGCCCGTGGGACGACGACACGAACACGACGCCGGAATAGACCAGCGGTGAGCAGAAGAGAGAGGTTCTGAGCGCGTGGCGCAGCTCAGGGGAAGCAAAGGGAGCGGCAAAAGCCGCAAGCCGCCTATACCACCCCGAGCGAAAGCTCACCACAGGTGGATTGCGGATGGGACGCGGTCCAACTTCCCCAAATGGAGCTGGAGCAGGGGCGCATAAGTGGTTTGAATGGGGGACAGGTAGTTATTATTGGAAGTCTTCTGGAGATGGTAAAGAGATACCGTGCGCGATACGGAAAGATTCAAATGCTTTAGCTACCTCTGCAAGTTTGTCCTTGTCGTAAGCCTTCCCAACGTTCATGGGTACGATATGCTCGATCTTTCGCCAGTAAAGAAGGAACGCGAGGGAGGTCCACCCGCCGAGCGCGGCGACTACGTCGCACGGAACGCCGGCGAGCAGAAGCTCGGTAGAACCCCCAATACGGAAGCTATGTCCCGATACTAGGAGCAGGTTCGTCGAAGCCCAAATAGCCTTGCACTTGCGCATGAACCAGTCCTTCGTCATCGGGGACCAGGAGTTTGAGCCGGATGAGAAGGCAAATAGTGGGGCGCCGCTCGGGAGTTTGACGTTTACCCGCATGTGGTTCTCAAAAGCTTTTTCGGGACATAGGTCATCCGGCCTGCCCGTGAGGGTGAGCAGGGCTCCGCGCTCGCGCATCGACTTAGTCCAAGGCAGCTTGATGGTGGTAGCGGAACACTCGGCGCTGGGGGTGATATGTCTGACTAAAGTGCTCCTTGTCGCGTGGAAGATGGGATCGAACTTTTCTGGTGACGGCACGGTAAGTTCCCCAAGGCGACGACAGCCCCAGAAGGCAGCGGTAGCGAGTGACCAGACCGCGGCGTCGAAGGGAAGGGAGAGGTCGAGGGATGCATGAAGGGCCACCATGTGTTGTATGGTGACAGGGCCGTGCTGCTCGCGTTTGAAAGCCGAGCCCTGCTTGTTTGCTGTGCGCCTCGCAAGTTCGACCCATCTGTCCTCGCCCTCCCACGGTGCGCCATTAACATCATGCCAAGCTTTCAAGCCCGACATCCAAGATTTGACGGTGCCTCCCCCTACCGTCCCGACGTGCTGAGCTATGAATGCGGCAAGGAGGAAGTGGGAGGCAGGCATCCGAGCACGTTCTGCTATCTCGTGAAGGTCACAGAATTGGTGGAATCTGAGTAGTCCAGCTGCGTAGTTAGACTGAGTTTCGGGCGCGAAAGATGCGAAGAGTGTCGTGTAGGTTTTGTTGACGACATCTTCTGGGAAGTTCTTCCGGAAGTCTGCATCGTGATCAAGGCCGAAAGGGGAGGTCCAGGTGCGTAAGCGATCCAACGCGGCGACGTGAGGGCGGAGGTCGTTATTGGCTATTTCGCATCCCGGTCTGGGCTTCCGGGGTTTCTTCATGGCTGGAGGGTGGGGAACGCGCGGGGGAGCGGCAGCCGGTGTGACGGGAGTGCTGGGTGAGGACCGAGGAACAGGGGGCAAGCAAACTGGGGGCCGCAAGAAAGGCTTGAGCATTGGAAAGATGTTTGTGTTGTCCGTGCTGTGTGGGGCCGGGGAGGCCTGGGTTGCGTGTGGAGCTGCTGCGGGAGGTGTGTGGGCATTTGTCGGAGGAGCGGCCACTGGCTTTGGGTCGTCCCAGTGCTTGAACTTAAACATCGAGGTGGGAGGAGGGAGACGACGCGATGTGAATGATCACGTGCATAAGTCAATCATGAAAATTCTCGAGTGAGATATGTCTCGTGGGGACAAGAAATTGTGTTATGCATTTTAATAGACTAGGTAGCTGGGACGGGCTAGAGTTATACGTGCCTAAGATATCTAGCTAGGTCGTCCGGCAAGAAAAAAGTAGAGTAAAGGTGTTCTGACGGCGCGCCCAGCTGGCCCCTCGAAATGGGGTCGGCCGGGTTGGCCGCCGACTCGATGTAGCGTAGCGTAAGGATAATGTTCCTGGCTGCTAGGACACTCGCTGATCTGCGTATTGACAGGTTAATCTCGAAGTTACGGCTACGTCCTTTGTCGAAGGCGCCAATCACGCCCTGGTTGTCGGAGTGGATAAGCAGGTGTACGTCGTGGAGCCCCTGCTCCTCAATAGCGTAGATAAGGAGCTCCAGGGCCACGCCCTCGAGCCATCCGATGTGTCTCGACGGCGCGATCCATGCCCCAACCCCTTGCCATGCATCCCACTTGCGGCCCAGCAGGATGCCGATGCCCCACGAGGTGGATGCGTCGATGAAGAGCGAGAGGTCGGACATGGGGGGGCGCACGCTTAATGTCCGGGAGACGTTGGGGATTGAGAGAGTGTTGGACCACCAACGTAGTGCTGTGATGACCGATGGTGGCGGGTAACGCACCGAAAAAGTGCTCCCGTTAAATGAGGCGGCAAAGTTGGAGAGGGCGGGGAGGTAGGATCGGCCAAGTGGGTGTACGAAGGTGACGTGACAAAGCGAGCCATGGATCTTCAGCACGTCCAGGAGTTGACATCTTCTTAATGTGAAAGCAATGATAAAAGATTGCACCCGTGCGAGGAACTTCAGCCGCTTGGGCTCCGGCAGTGAGACGCGAGAGGCGGCTATCTCCCAGTAGAAGCCGATGTAGGTGAAGTCATCCCTGAAGTCCTGTCCCTTCTTGTGAATTGGGTGCCACGGGGTGCCGGTTGAGGCGATGCACGCCAACGCTTCCTCGCGGTCGTATGGGTAGACGTAGATGGTGGAGCCGGTGGTGGGATCTGCGGAGGACGCGATGGGGGAGCGCATTGGCGCGAGGTCGTCCTCGTATTTTGGGATGGGTTTCACGCCCTCGCATTGCCAGATGTCGACGACTGCGTTGGCGATCATACCGGCGTTGCTGCTGGATGACGCGCAGCCAAAGGGGCAGTTATGGTTGATGTAGAAGCCATCTTGGCCCTTCAGCACAAACCAGCGCTTGTGTGCTGGTAGGATGGGACATGTACGGTGAAACTTTGCTATGTCAACGACCATCCCCTGCGTGCCCTTTGGGGCTGAAGCAATCTGGGTGACGTGGGTAAGTTAAATGCGTGTTAGGCGCGGGTGTAAAGGTTATGGTATGTGTATGGTAGCGCGCGTATGGTAGCGGAAGGATAGTGAAGGTGTTAAGATGTTATAGATATGGTAGCGGTAGGACGGGTTGTTGCCATGGGTAGTAAGGTGTAAAGGTGAAGAATGTTACTCACAATGTCTGCCACTTCCGACGCAGAGCCGAACCTCGTAGGAAATTTTTCCTTCTCGATAAAGGTGTTTGTAGCAGGGTGCGTGCCGTTGCCCTTTGAGAGATGACGGCAAAGCCTGAGCTTGTCTGGGAGGCCTGGGCCCTGCGACTGCACCGCGACGATCATGGGGGAACACTGGAAATGGCCCTGCAAGATTGTCTCCGTCTCTTGCTGGCTGAAAGGGCCGCTCATCCTGCGCGCCGCTACCTCTTCTTCAAGATACGAGCGGGTGAATTCTTCGTGTTCGGACACCGAGGGATGGTTAGGGAAAATGACGGTGGAGCGAAGAGTGGGAAAATCGCCCATTGGAAAACCCTTGCGCAGGTTGCGCGTCAAGACAGGGTACGATTCGCGGAGCTGATGCTTGTCAAGAAGGTGGTCGAAAGCGATGCTGTCATAGGGAGTGGTGATCCTAGAATAGATTTCGGCGTGGTCTGCGCGCACGGGGGAGATAGGGAAGGCCGTGTTCAAGAAAAGGTCGGCGGGGTGCGGGGAGGATTTAGTGAGGGGGGTTTTGACGGCATGACCAGCTGAAGGCGTGGTGGGCTTTTCCGCAGAAGGAGCAGACGTGGGTGCGGGAGGCGTCATGGGAACAGGCGGCCGCATCCCCTTTTGCGTTCCAAACCCGACATAATGTCTGTCCGGATCGAATCGTAACGAGGTCCCGGTCGCGTGCGACTGCGAAGACAGGTGAGTTGTCGTCGAAGGTGGTGGTCTTGCAAGCACTGAAGTAGTGGCCCCTTTTGGCGCATATGAGGCAAACGGTGGCGGGGCCTTCTCCGCCGTTGCCGCCCTGAAAGGGAGCGCCACCCCCGACCACCTTTGCCGCCTCGGCCACCACCTCGGCCTCCGCCGCGGCCATTCTGGGTGTCGATCGGAGCACGTGAGCCAGCCCCCTGACCAACGCTACTGCTGCCGCCGAGACGCTTCTTGAGATCGGCCATCTTCATGTCTTGTATATGTTTGTCGAGCTGTCTCCGGTAGTGATCACGGTCATAGGTAAAGGGGGTCGTGTTATACCGCATGCGCAGGTCAATGTCGGCAGCAAGGATGGCGGGGAAGTGGCGCTCGGCATCCTCCACATTGGTGAAGTAGCCGAAGTGGGAGTTCCAGCGGATACTCTGAGGGGAGTCCGCACTGTGCATGTCGTCAATGAAAGACACGAAATTACGCGCGGCCTCGAGCCATTGCCCGCGGTCGAGGTTGGCCTCGCGTAGCTGACGGGCCTCGAAGGAGGCCGTATCCAAGACCCGCAAGGACTTGTCTCCGGGGTTGAGGGGGTTCAGCTTCTTTGTTTCGATGGTGGCGGAGTGAGAGTTAATGTGGTCGAGATTTGGAGAGGTGAAGACGGAAAGGGGAATGTAGACCTTGTTGAGGAAGAGGTCCTTTATGTGCTGGTGAAAGACAACCGGGGGGCTCATGCCCAGCTGGATCTCGACCTCGGGTGGGTCGATCCTGGTCTTCTTAGGAGCGGGCCCTTTGTCTTCCTCATCGGGCCTGCGCCTGTTGAAGAAGGACCGTGCAAATCCTTTGCCGGTCTCTGGAGTGAGGGAAGCGAACACTTTCGCGAATGTGGAGGCTGGGGAAAGAGCCTCTCCGGCCTCTGAAACTGTGATTAGTGACTCAATGTCCGAGGCTGCGTCTGGGAAGGTGGTAGGGTCTGCGGCATGTTGGGCCGCCTTGACCTCTCTCAGTGTGTTCCTGTCGCTCTTCTCTTTGTTCATTTTGAGCTTTAAAGCGCGCGGGAGCTTCTTCAAGGCGTCCGTGACGGCCTGAGAGATATGGGTTTTTCTGGCGCGTGGTGGAACTTGGGGAGGTGGAACCGGCGGGACGGTCTGGTTAGAGGTATTTGGATTCGGGGTAGAGCCGGACATTTGGGTCATAGGGTAAGATAAACGAGAAAAGAGTGCTACGTGGATTCGTGTCGACAGGAAGAGAAGAGTGACGATGAGTCACGGTGTGACCTGTCTACACGAATCCTCGCCTCCCTTTGCTTATCCTCTGATAGCGCTGAGCCGCTCGTGCCTCGCGTCAGCTATATCTCGGAGTGTGGAAGCTTACGACGAGGCCGGATCAACGCCGGGGTGCAACGGCCGTACTGAGACGCATACATATAGCTGTCACCCATCAATTGTTCCTTGCTCGCTCGCCCCATGTACGCTTGCTTGCTTGCCTTCCGCTCGCCTGGTCCTTCGTCTGGTCCTCGACGCTTCCCTTGCGATGTTCATCCTCCCCGCGCACGCGCAGCCCTTCGCCGCCGCCCCGCCCGCGCCCGCATGGCGCCTGGGCCTGCCGCAGCTGCAGACGTGGCGCACCCCGCTCGCCCTCGTCGCCGCGCTCCTCGTGCTCGCCGTCCTCCGCGCCGCCCTCGCCCTCGCCGCCGCCGCACGCCGCCGCCTCACCCTCCCCGTCGCCGACAAGCACGTTGCCGTGGCCGCCGCCGCTGTGAAGCAGGAGAAGGCCCCGCGCAGGTGGCTCCCGTCCCTCGCGTGGGAGACCCTCCCCCTGGCCCCCGCACCGACGACGAAGCCCGCACCCGCACCGACACCCGCAATGGCACAGATGCAGACACAGCCCCAGCCCCACGCGCCGCCACGCACGGCGACACCCGTCGCACGCGCAGGCCCCGTCCGGCGCCCCGAGCCGTCCTTGTCCGCGCTCGCCGTCGACGCCCCACGTACGTCCTGCTTGTCCTCCAGTGTTACTGGGATATTGATATTGAGCTGGATGCAGTGCCGGCGCTGTACGAGTGCCAGACGCCCGCGTCGATGGCCAAGATGATCATGAGCCGCCATGTGCGTATTCTCTCTCCTTTCCTGCTCTCCCCTTGCTGTCCCTACGTCCCTTCCTCCCCTCCCTCCTTTACTCTGTTCGACGCATTCTGCTTCCGCTTTGCATCCGCCCACAACGTTCCCTGTCCTGTCCCTGTCCTCTTCCCCTTATCGTGGCGCCACATTGCGTTCCGCCCATCTCATCTACCGACCTGTTCGCCGCTCCTTATCCTTATCGTCCCCTCCACCGTCCGCTCTATGCGCGCACGTCCATCGTCCGCGTTCTATCCCTCCTGGCCTTGGCGTTATCGCTCGCACTGGCGTTGGCGTTGGCGTATGGCGTTATCGCACAATTCCCGCTCTCCTCCCGCACGCCTGCTATCCCTCCTCTCCCGTCGTTGCGCCACATTCATCGCCATTAATGCCCATCCCGTTATCGTTGGCGCGCTCCCGCTCAGTCTCCGCATGTACAGTACATCTTCCTCATGTATCCATTATCTTTTATCCATTAAACCCCGTCCCCATCATGCTCCCGTCCTTCACCCCTCAAACGTGCCGCGTCACCGCTCGGGCGCTTCACCACATCGCTTACCTTCAAATGAGGCCGGTATTCCGCGCGCGCTGTGAGATCTCGCTAATGAGCAAAGGTGGCGGAGGAGACGTTTATTGTTCAGCCCTGTAGGACTCCTGGCAGGATGCGTCCGGAGTCCTTGAGGTCCCGCCATTGGCGTTCCTAAGCGGGACCGAGCTACCTACCTCAGGCTCCGTCGCCGATCAAGCTATTTCAGGCTCCGATGTACTGGTTCACGCACTCGTGACTCTCGTCTTCGAAACGCATCATCCACTACAAGTTTAGACCCGTGCCTTCGGCGCGCCACGTTTGCAGCTAATTCTCAGTTGCGGGGTTTTTTATATACTTGGCCATCAACTACTACTACAGCTACTTAAACTTATGGGATCAATTTTGGCAGAATATTCATAGTCGAATGCTGTTTCCGTGGATTCTAGGCTGAAGTCTATATCTCGGCATTCTCGGCAAGACAGTGACAGGATTATTCTCACGCATTGAAATATTGCCTTGCACCTCTGCTCGCCCGGAGGGACCCTCTGAGATGTTGCATAAGGCCCCAAATATAGTATATGTACACTCATACCTCAAATTGGGCAGCGAAAGTACCTCAAACCAATGGTATATATAAAAAAGAAGAGATAACATGGCCGAAAGCCATGAGTGTTCAGTGCATGAGACCCAAATTATTTCATCCGTTGCTGAGAAGACTTCCCAAGGTCAATAATATCTTGCTATCCGCATGAGGATTTTCTTTGAAGTATCCTGTGCTCTTGGATGCCCTTTTTGTGGATAAAGAAGGCTCGGATAGGGGCCAGATTTCTAATCTGGGCATTCCACAGGACTCGGCCCGGGCTCAACCCGTGATCCACACTTCAGACTTCCAACTTCGTTCTGCACCGAAACTTTCGCCTACGGACTACTATTAAATAGCGAAAAATAATGCCATATAAACTTTCAGAGCGGCAAAAGTTAGACTGATACAAAGAAAATAGACAGTACCTGCATTCAGAGCCAGGCTGTAGCTGATTTGGAATTAGTAGGGCTAAATCTGAAGAGTCAGTTGTGGGTACACACAGAAGATCATAAGCACAGTGAAAAGTGGTGGGGGAAGTTGAATGAAATGTAGTTGACAGATAGGGGTATAGCTGTGGAAATCATCAAAGAGGTGACAGGAATTGAGAGCAGAGAGGGAGTAACAAACCTGGAATGGGAGGGAGCAAAGAGTAAGATGAGGGGCAGAGGCAAAGTGTCCTTATCATTAATGAAATCTGCCTTGAGGAGCGGCAGCAGGGCGGGCAAGAGGGCGGGAACGGCGGAGAGGTCACATGACTTTTCATGTGATTTAGTGGCGGTGCCATGCTCTTTTCTTATATAGGACAAGTATATTCGACCCGTGCCTTCGTCACGGAGAAGCGCCAACACCCGGCAGACTCTCAGTTTCGCCAACGCCCGGCGGATTCCGAGTTTCCCGGTTCGCCGCAGACACAGCTGATTCCGAGATCGTGGGAACGTGCACATGATATATCAGGTGACTTTCAGTGGCTGTGTTCCTCGTCTCTTAAAGTATAGGATTAGAAGGGATCGCACGTGTTCCAAGGCGAGGATCGCGCGTTAACGTCGCGTCTTTGTTACCCGCTCAGAGGCAGAAGTGGACTCCTCAAATAACTATGAAAAGCGCCGAACCCGCTCGATGACTAGTACTCCCTGTTGAATTCAGCAAAATCCACAGCTCGCTGCACTGATCAGAACCATTCCAGCAATCACTGACCTCCCGGAGTCGGCGGAGATAACAGTCCAAGGGCTTAAATCAGGACGCTCTTTCGAAAGCTATAGTAGGCAGGAACGTTTCATCCCCGTGGCTTGGGTCGGTCCGCCAGCAGCGAGCTATTTCGTGCGAGATGCTGGGACCCTGGCCTGGCAGTTGGTTGGGCGCTAGATAGAATCATTACGCAAAGATGGGAATGATAAGTCTGCATTTTCAAGTTGAATTTTAACTCTTGTCCACTGGTCGCATGAGAATGAATACATCTATCCCCCACTATTCTAACATTAAATCCTCGAAATCTAGACAAGCCCGAGTGCAAAGAACCACCAAGGGAACGACAGTCATATTGGCGCGCGATTAACGGCAAGGTGGACTCATGACTGGACCACATGATGTGTACGTGGCGAAACACCGTATTTTTAGTCTTCTTCCGGCACTATATCAATGAGTAGAGACGTTCAGTGGATGAGACGAAGATGTCGGATCCCAAGAGCACCACCCCTAAAGGTATAATCAGTTTGGGACACAACACTCGTCTTAACATTACTGCCGCAATAGGTCAAGGGCACGGATTGATGCCCGGTTCCGTCCGGCTTGCTTTTCATGGTACGGAGATATTGATTCGATGTACAGCCGTAACGTAAGCATTGATTAGGAGGACGTGGGGGAGACGGAGAAATCAATCGTCTGGGAGGCCGGGGCGGGGAGGGTGATGCATCGAGGATGACGATGGAACAAATGACTCAAATACTTCCCATGAGCGACATTTACGGCAAGCACTCATATATTTCGATATCAGCAAGCTGCTTATTATTCCCAAGGCGGCACCGGGGGTGACGGTCGACTTGGCAGGGCTGAAGGCGGCACTGGAGGATATGGTGGAGCGAGCATTGAGGGAGGCGACGGAGAAGGCAAACGTCTGGGAGGCCGGGGCGGGGTGGGTGAAGGAACGAGGATGACGATGAAACAGGTCACTGATATACTCGACAAAGGGACCGACATTCATGGTATGCGCTGAAATGTTTTTGTAGAAGCAAGCTCCTTACTCTTTCCAAGGTGGCACTGGTGGCACCGGTGGATGGGGTGGGTATGAAGGAATGAAGATGACGATGAAACAGATCACTGATCTGCTCCAGGGGACCGACGTTCATGGTATGCGCTGAAATGTTTTTTGGGGAAGCAAGCTCCTTATTCAGAATTCTTTCCAAGGTGGCACTGGTGGCACCGGTGTATGGGGCGGGTATGAAGGCGGCACAGCCGGACTAGGTCGAGCGAGCATTCTTCCGAGGCCCCTGTTGGGCGGGGGGGACACCGGTGGGCTGGCGACCTTGACGGTGGCTGAATTTTGCGACGCGAATAGACTAAGTGTGGAGCTGCGACGCCGTCTCGAAGGATTGGGATTCCGCATGGTGGGGGCACTTTGCGAGGTTGACGAGAAGGATCTGGAGGATAGGGGATTCAACATCGGGCAGATTGCAGAGCTGAAGTGGGCTCTGAAGCAATCCGCCGCAAAGTCGAATTCAGAAGCCTTCGTCTCCGGCCTGGCCTCAGTCACCTCAAAACGCGACGTCGACCAGAAGGATCTGGAGGTAAGGGATTCAACATCGGGCACATTGCGGATGAAGCGGGCTCTGGAGCCATCGAATTCAGAAGCGTTGGTCTCCGGCCTGGCCTCAGTCACCTCAAAGCTCGACATCATCGTCCGCTTTGGGGATGAAATTGCTGCGGTATGTCTTTTCACTTCATCTTAGTGCGCCTCAGCTGATGAGAATTCTAGATCCACCCGTATGCCAACATTGCGTGGAAAGTGTTGACGGCTGTGTACCAGGTGCGGGGCATGTAATGCGGTTGACTTTATTCTAACGGGGAACGTAGGCCGTGAAGGAGCAGAAAGAGACAGATGACAAACTTCTGCAATTGGTCCAAACGATGGCGGATGTTAATTCGTTCGTGGAGGAAGTTGACTTTCTAGCGCAGAAGATCAAGGGCCTCGAAGATAAGGTTCTCGCCATTGTCAAGCAGACGGTCGAATGTGCGTTGTTTATCCAGGAATACACTGCCCATGGATTTTGCGGTGAGCACCCGCGGATTGCGATCTCGGGAGCTATGCTGAGTTGAACGTTTAACCAGATCACATCGTTCGAAATACCTTGACTCATGCTCACCAGAAGATCGACGAGCTCTCGGGAACGTTGCGTAAGCTGAAAGAGGCCTTTGACGGTCGCGCAACCGTTCAATCATTGTTTCTGTCGACGACGATGTTGGAAAAGGTCGAGAATTTGGGTTGGTCCGCATCTTCGGTACTGTGTCGTGGCTTAATTGGGCCTTATAGAGCCGGACGACGCGCTCAATCGCCTCAATCCAGTGATCATGGATGCCCACTCCCGTTCCATGTCGGAGGGAACGCGGCGCGACATATTGGACGATATCACTGGATGGATCGTTGTCCCATCCGAGTCTGGGAGCGTCCTCTGGCTCTCTGGTGATGAGGGGTCTGGGAAGAGCGCGATCTCGACTATGGTCGCTGAATACTTCCGAGGAGTGGGTCGCCTAGGAGCTTTCCTGTTCCTCGAAAGAAACGACAGGTCGCGGAGCGAACCCGGTGCTGTCATTCGGACCATCGCCTATTCACTGGCCCTGTTCAATCCCCGCATCGGATCAGCTATAGCAGACGTCATTCGCCGTGACCCAGCCGTCGTGAGCGCACCGGTTCGGACCCAATTCACGGAATTATTGTTCAACCCCTTGCGGTCTGTGGAGCAGTATATCCTTGGCCCAATCGTTGTCATTATCGATGCTCTGGATCAATGTGGGAATCCGAATTCGAGGGCGATTTTACTGGCCTTGCTCTCAGACGAGTTCCCAAAGCTTCCCCGGTTCTTCCGCTTGTTCGTTACCAGTCGTCGCGAACTTGATATCACCACGGAATTCGAATCACGTGTTCTGGAAATGGCCCTCGGTGCCAACGAAACCTTGAGCACTGTCAAGGAGGAGGACGTCGACGTGAGTCATCTTACCGAGACATCGGCACTCCGGGGCTCAGTTTCTTCGCAGGTCATTGACTCTATTTCCGTCCACGATTCTCCAGAAGGACATCAACTGCTGGAGGGCATGAATGATTTTCCCCCGAGCATTTCTTCAGCCCCGTCTGAGATGACCGAGTCCGAAATTTTAACATTTGTCATATATATGCCCGACAACTCGTATGTCACTTTCCTTCTCTCTACTACCAGATGCAGATCAACTCCTTAGATTCGGATCCAATGACCCGACAGCCATTCGGCCGGGAGATGTAGAGTTCCTGGAAACCCATGTTGCTGAAGGTGGCACTCAAATTTTGGTCGAAAAATCGGATCAGGCAGCAGATTGGATAGAGGACCACTATGACACCGCCCTTCTAAAATCGATTCGGTCGGTGGGCGTTGGGGGTCCACTTGCCACCATGTTGACTCCGGACATCCCTGCTCTGGCAATCTTTGGATCAATCCATGATGATCGGGTTCTGGAGCTTGCAAAAACATTATGCAATGCGTCGAGATTCGCTATTCTGGTTCGGCCTGTTTCCGACAATCCACTTCCGAAGCTTTTCCAGTCAATTGACTCCGCAAATGCATGCACCCCCGAGGAAGATGAAAGCGACGATGGTGCAGCAGATGAAAGTGTCGATTGCGAGCCGGATACAAGTGAGGATGACCAGGGCGCCTCAGATGATAATACGAATGGCGGTGGTGTCCTCCGACTCCGTGGCGGTGCTCGACGGCGCGATGCAGACCTCATCGACAACTCCAATGACGAAGGATACATTCTTCCTGAAGGCATCATGAGACCCGATGGACTTCACCGCATAATCACAATATTGGACCTCAAACTCGATGAAGAGCGTTCCTACAATGTGGAAATTAATTCCAAAAACCAGGTTTGTATCGTTTTACACAAGATATAGCATCTCGTTCACCCAGATTTATGCAATTCAGTTCATGTTCCAAACTCTATTCAAGATGGGCCCATTAACATGAACGACTCACTGTCACGCCCTCAAGTCATATCCCTTGTCGACCTTGAAGTTATAACAAGGCCTGTTGAGGTGATTGTGGAACGCTCATATTCCAATCTTGGATTCGTAGTCAAGGACCGAACCATTAAGAGTCATAAATAGTGAGCAATCAGTTCACCCTGGTTTTACATCACTAACCGCTATGTTGTCCAGTATGCACCGAGGGTTTGATCAGCCATTCTGCTGTGCTATGCATGCAACACAGAATCAAATCAAACACCGGCGCAGTAGCTGTTGGCCTTGCCAGCGGGAAGCTACATTCACATTCACAGGGACACATCTCGAACTAAAGGAGGACGCTGCAACTCACTGATAATAAGGCATGCGTGGGATATGTCGAACCATGATCTCGATCACTTACTTGTTAATCCGCCGGTCCCTTTATGCCGTGTCGAAGAACAACCGGGCAAAAAGTGGAATTCAGATGATCGCTCATACACATCGTACGATATTGTGTGGCATCCTTTGACCAATGCGAAAGGAGAACCCAACCCAGTTGTCATTAAATTCGGAATGGGGATCGAGCTTTCCGGTAACGAGGTATTTTCCCCTCATTCTGGGACCTTCTGTTTCGTCTTACCATCTTCCAGGAACAGTTCTTGACCAAACTGCCAATAATCTCGCATTGTCTTCGTCACCAAATTTTTTTTGGGTAAAACATCCTAAGATGAAGGCCCGGGCTCGAGGCATGACTGCACTTATAACTGTAGGGTACATCATTCCCTGATTTGCTGCGCTGATATCGATGATCCCCCAGACTTATATCCCAGATGTCACAGATTCCTCCCCCATTCATGAGGAGGAAACTCTGACGCTCACCATCAATGAAACCATTGGTATGCTCAAATAATACATTTGAGCCATGTCAACTTACGAGGCAATGATCCAGCCCCTCCTGCACCAAGCGAGGCGCCGATAACAGCAGCTGCTCCTGGGGTCGCGCATTCTGTTGCGATTGTGCCAGTCGACGAACGGAAGGATGATGCGAAAGGCTCCATAGGACAACTGATAGATGTAATTGTTCCCAAGTTCTTTCGCCACAAACCAACCAAGCCGGCTTTAATTAAATTGCCTCTCTACGAGTACGTGGCTCGTGGGTGGGATGCAACAAACCAAATATGGAGAAATCCCGTATGGCCGACCTTGGACGCTAATACTCCTGAAACATCCGCGAGATGGGAATTGGATCTCAACAAAGGAAAGAAGCGCGCCCCGTTGCCTATGGAGGTCAATGAAGTTCCTTTGAACTTGGGATGACGACCTGATTTTCATCCAGGTGCATGGTACTGCCGCCACGGAACCTGGCTCTGAATCGACGTCTACCTCGAACCCCGTTGCAGGTAGTTCGGATACAGACGCTGGAGCGTCAGGTCAAGGCCAGTACAATAGGGGCATACCAGTAACGCTCGTGAAAACCAATGCGGAGGAACCAGACAGCACTACGGATGTCACTAAATACCTTGCGTGCCTCAGATTCACTGGCTTTGGCTTCGCCGGGAGAAAAAGGGCTAACAAGAAATCCGAGGAGCCGCCTACGAAGAAGCGCAAGATAGCTGACGACCACGCGCTCGAAGAACCCGAAGAGAAAGGTGAAGGCTCATCTACTGGCCGACGCGCTAAACACTACATGTAACTTGACAAAATTATACTACCTTAGACTCAAACTCGCTATTTTTCCACAACTCATGAGAAATGATTCTCGTTACGAAGCAGGGGCAAATTGCTAGTTGTGCGGCTAGTGGGCTTGCTAGTGTGTCTAATGCTACCAAGTACGTTGGGCATATGCACCAGATGCCGAATACGAGTAGAATGCTTACGTTCCAACCCAAATGATGGAGCAGGATATCTATGGTCAGAGATGCGTCGCCGCCGAGGGCTACTGGACCAGGCGAGCAAAGCGAATTGCATGGCTTTCTTTTTATCCACCATGCTGGTGACGCATCCGCCGAACGATTTTCGTCGCCAAGAGTTTCGCGTGAGCGCATCCAGCTCAAAATTGGCCAAAGCGTGAGAACTGTAGGGCACTTGTTCGAAGCAGCCGAGCGCAAATGATTATTCACTCTGCGCAATCCAAATAATGGGGACATTTCGACGGCAACGGGGTTCAGGTAAGAATCACAATGATGAGCACTCCCTTAGCGTAGTTTGCGACAGCTGGGTTGCGACCGGAGTCACATTAGTCTCAGCTCAGGACATCGCTTCGTAGCATGTCTTACCTTCATTCAGGCGCGCGAGTCAAACCCCGGACTGTGCGCTGGTTGATCCTTTATGCGCTTTTTTAAAAGAAGACGCCCAGTGTGCCGTACACCACACCCGATTCTTTGCCCTGCTCCCTTCCTTGCTAAATCGCTAACTTGACGCGAAAGCTTTGGGTTTTGCCCCTGAGAAGTTCGCAACCCTGTGCTTCCGGTTGCACTTTTTTTAAATGTAGCATGACGTATCCGCGGAAGAAATACCTCTACGGAGAGGATGATACCAGGCCCCAGGAAAGACTGCGGGCATTAATGCTGAAGCTGGGGCTGCGAAAAGGAACAAAAAGTCTGGGATATCGACGATTCGGGGCCGGGGAGTCGAATCCTGGGCTGCGGGTTAATGCTTCACACAATGCGGATACGAAGACGCACAGTGTACCGTACATCACACCCGATTATTTCATCTGTTCGTCCCCTCGTTAAGAGTAAGATTGGGCGAGTGAATTTGGAGGAACTAGAAAGTACGAAAAAGATCAGCGAATTCGGGTACAGGGAACCGCACCCTGGGCTGCGGGCTGGTGGCCGTGCTCCCGTCGGCCTGTCGGTGCTTGCCGTGTTCCGTACACCACATCCGAATATCTGGTCTCTTCCTTCCTCTGCCAAGGCAAGGTTCAAGTACTTACATAGTGGCGCGGCTCAGAAGCCGAGGCTCCGTATTTCTTCGAGGCTGGTTGAATAAATTTGCTAGCATCAGTGCTTGGGTGAACAAATCAGGACCGCGCGACCGGGGAGTCCAAATACCAATACCAGGTTGTGGGGCAGGCTGCGTGTCTCTGCTAAGGTATGGACCCGAAGAACTGCTAATCTGCTAATCGGAAGTTGAGGTCCACCAGATTTCTGCGAGGCTGGATTTAGATGAATACATGTTGCCGCATCATTTCTTGGAAGAGCGAAGCAGGACCACGCGAAAGTGGCGTATAAATACTATGTTGAAGCTAGGGAGGGGAAATTGCGCCGCCGTAATGCCGAAGACTCGGAGAAAAAAGATTTTGTCGATGTTGATAATTCGGGTGCGGGGTGTCGAACCCCGGGCTGCGCGCTACATACTCTCCTAATTATCAAGAAGAAGGGCCTGTCGTATACCGTACACCTGTCGGAAAAACCCCAAATTGCTTGGAACGGATTGGGTCGGCTTGTCGGCTTGAGTGGGATTGCAACTGGTCCCAAGCCGCTAGCGGGGTGGCTTGGAACCGGTCTCGAGACGTTCGAAGAGGCTCAAGGCCTTTACTGGCTCCAGACGGGTTTCCACGGCTTGCGGTTCGGGCATGCATCTATGAGTGCAATCAAGTAATTATAAATGAAATTGAACAATCTATCCCATTTACACGTAGAAACATATCCTTGTCGATGTTAGCGGGGGAAGACTTGAGCCCAGAGTGTAAAAATGCGACGAATAGTTGAAAACCTTCTCTCTGTTACGCCTCTGCTCTGTAACATGCTGGTACACGTCCTGGCAAGCTTGGCAGTACGCGTTGCAGACTCTTGCGTGCTGAAGGTTGGCAGTGACAGGACCGCCACAGAATGAGCATTGTGGGGGCTCCTTCTAGCTTTGGACTTGGGCGAAGTCTTGCATTGCTTGTATCCTCCCTTTGGCATCGCTGCGAGCATTGTGTGAGCGTATCGCGGATCGGCGGATGATCGTCAGTCACAGACGCGTGACCGAAGTCGCGGTGGCTTGATCTCGGCTACAACCGTGACAATGCCACAATGCCACTATACACACCGAATAAAGGAAAATATCGACCTAGGTCGATATGTAGACAGAATATGTATTAATCAGTAGTGCAATCGAAATATTCTGAAAGCTTACCTATTGTTTTGGTCCGAAAGTGCGACGGAAGTAGCCGCAATCAGTGGCTCATTCAAAGACAAAGTATTAATTCATTGTCCGCCAGCTGTGAAAGGACTGCTGAAAGACAAACTTTCAGCTTCCCCTTTGTAGTGAGAAGAAAGAAAAACAGTCCTAAATTTAGGAAAGCATTGCAGAAAGAACATCTTTCAGAACCCTTTCCCCCTTTGTTGTGCAGGGACACTGGGACAGGGTTCTGCTGAAAAATGCTCTTTCTGCAATGCTTTCCCAAATTTAGGAAGGTTTTTCTTTCTTCTCACTACAAAGGGGAAGCTGAAAGTTTGTCTTTCAGCAGTCCTTTCACAGCTGGCGGACAATGAATTAATACTTTGTCTTTGAATGAGCCACTGATTGCGGCTACTTCCGTCGCACTTTCGGACCAAAACAATAGGTAAGCTTTCAGAATATTTCGATTGCACTACTGATTAATACATATTCTGTCGACATATCGACCTAGGTCGATATTTTCCTTTATTCGGTGTGATATATAAGTTGGTGGCCAGTTGGTGGCATACTACTTACCACCACACAACTCCAATCCATGCCAGACTCTAGTAGCTCCCTGCCTCCATCCTCGCCCCGTCCCTTCGATGAGCTTCTGGCTCTCACTCAGCAGCTCACCCCGTGTGCAAGGTGTGTTGTGATACATTATACGCGCTGCTTCCACTGATTCTGCTCAGATTCGCCAACAAATCCAAGTCCAAGCCAACGACGTGCAACAAGAACATGACAATCAATTATATTCCATTCCCAGAGCTCATTATTATTAGATTTATGTCTCTATCATCCGCAGTCCTCGAGGCGCAGACGGGCTATTCGAAGGCAAGTCCAAGCTCCCGCAAGCCACTTGCCTCCACAAGATCACCCATGCAACCCCGGATGTGATTGTGTTGAAGTCGAAGCCATTCGGTCGTTGTCGTGGTATGAAACAAGCAGCGGAACTCCTGTATTTGATGACAAACAAATGCTTAAATACTACGGTAAGTCCGGCCCATGATCACCTCCTCAACAATAGGGGACAGGCAAGGGAATCCCGAGGCTGGACTGCCCGGAGTGGCCCATATGGTGGGCAGAGTGGCGAGTGACTCCTCTAGTATGTGTGGGATGCGCACAGTCAGGGGGAGGAAGGGAGGTAGCGCTGTGAGGGTGCTACACACCCTACATGTGTCACAATGGACTTACCGGCACCACACGACTTCGGGACGAAGGAATATCCAGATTGGGCTTCCTGCTTGCCGGAAATGGACAACATCCGACCAGGCCATTCGACCCTTCAGCTATCCTTAGGGCACTGTGCGACTGTTCACTGGGGCTGAACGACCGTCCTCTCGGGCCATATGCCCTGACAAAAGCACCATGACACCACGGGAGACTTGTTCCGACGGGATCACAATGCTCACCGAACGTCCACAAGGGACGCTCTCTGCGGAGTCCTTTTCTTGCACACACACCAACCGGGAGAGCATTGAATCCATGTCCAGGATGGCTCTCCCGGTTGCCCACGCTTCCCACGCCTCTAGGAACCCCCTGAAAGGTGGTTCGTCCCAGAAGGCCGTTCACCAATTCACCTTCCGTTACCCACCTGAAACCATTGGACCCCGTTTCAGCCCCTCCTCGTCACATAACGCACGACCCAAAGGAGGTAGGGGGAAAGGTATAAAAGGGAGACAGGAACGGACCTAGTAGTCAGTCGTTTGGACCTGGACATCGGTTCCCCCGCACTGTTCCACAGTGTACCTTAGTCCACACCCAATAACAACCACTCACTTGCTTCACAGCTCTTTACTTCTAACCCCTTTGCAGCTTAAGTCCTTAAGCTCGCGCTTTATACCCTTTTCAAAGCGACTCTATCCTCCTTCGCGAGCTCATGCTCTGTTGAAAGTTGATAGCTAGCCTTGACCCATTGGCAAATCGTCGTCCCAGCCGAACATTTTACGCCTCGACACATTATCGTCCCTGCCAAACGAACCCAAGGAACGGCATCGAAGCCTTCTGCAGGAGATCGCACTTGCGTAATCCACACAACCTCCCGCTCGATCATTAGGGGGAAAAGCGAGAGAGGAAGCAAAGCGGAGACTTCGTACTGAAGAGCACCAGTACTCCGACCAGATAAAGGAAGGTTACAGGCCCTCAACCGGTTTATTCACACACACACTCTCTCTCTCTACGACCATCGTCCCGTTGGGACGACCAACCCTCATTTATCACTACCAACCTGAAGGGCGATCCAATAAACCTTGCAATCCCCTAGAAATCATACTCAGAATCCCCTAGAGGACGAACAAGCTGTTGCGAGTGTAAACCAATTCATACACCAGCACCGCAGTCCCAATCACAGCGCCCATGGAACGATGGACGATGGGGAGGCAGGTACGGGCAATGTGATGGCTGGGGAGAGTTTCACATGGGCTATCACATTGCCATTCGGGTGCCACCGAGCGACCAGGAGGTCAGGGGAGCGCCAGGACCGCATACAGGCCTGCACAATAGTGTGCAGGTGGTCATCCGCCCTCGAACCGATCCGGCGTTGGAGAGAGCATTGTTGGACGCACCACACGGGACGGGATATTCAGTGTCCACCGTGGTCCCGGACGGTGTTGTCATTGGGATGCCGCCAAACGACCAGGAGGAATCCAGGATAGGGAGAACATGGGCCGCAGACAGGCCTGCTCGATTGCATCGCAGGTAGGCATTTACTTCTTTGGATCGCCCTGGGTTGGCAAGGGCATCGGCGGCGACGCGAGGGATATTTTGCAGGTGTCTTAAGCCTCGTCGCATGGGTGCGGAGGTCTCACGCATGGTCGCTGATGGACATGGAGGTCTCGCACATGGTCGCGCAAGGACGCACAGGTCCTTTGCGCGAGGGGGAGTGTTGAGGAGGTGATCACGGGCCGGACTTACCGTAGTATTTAAGTATTTGTTTGTCATCAAATACAGGAGTTCCGCTGCTTGTTTCAGACCATGACAACGACCGGACGGCTTCGACTTCAACAGATTGCCACTGCGGCTATCCTGGTGCATTTTTATTGGATCCTGACCTGCCGCTCCTGAAATCTCTGCAGGCCATATGGCTCGTATCGGCGGATACCCAACTCGTGAAGGTCGGTGACGAGACTACCATCGACAACAGTTTCCGACACTGCCTCTACGTCTGCCGGATCCGCGAGGGGCTGCGCCACAAAAAGACCTGGGCGATAGGTCTTCTCAAATACTGGGATCACATTTTGTTCCCAAATGTGGACAAGTCTCGCGACCATGCCATGGCAGGCGACGATCTCCTCGAGGACGAGGAGAGTTCGATGATATTTTCACTCAAGCACCCTCGGCCGTCGAGCACACTGTTGCTCCCCAAGTATATTTTAACTCTTCAGACTTCATGCCACCCGTCTAGTGACTTCATGCATGCCCACAGCTCTCCACAGGACGACGAAGACAATCGGAACCATCAGACCTCCTCGCCGACCCCGCACTCCCCGCCCCCGCACTCATGGTGCTCATCGCTCACAGCAGCCCCTGCCCTCATCGTCAGCGAGATTGTCGAACCCATCACGCCCTGCACCCTGAGCGCAGAATACTGCTCTTTCCGCCCCCGCCGTGATACCCCGACCTGCGCCACCCGCGGGCACAAGGGGGAAATCCTCCACCCAGCGGAATGCAGCTCCGCGCAGCGATTGGCGTGGACGGTGAACATCTACATAGAAGTGACCATGTACCAATGTAGTTCTGAATGCTCATTTCATTCATTTCATTCATTCTATCCATTTATTATTGTTTTTGAAATGCCCCGCGCCCGGACTAGTTGGGACGACTTGAAACAGGTCTCAACCTCTTAATCCCTCAGCTGGCTTGGAACTGATTGGAACTTCGTGGCTGGCTTGGAACTGGGTTATGTGCACCTCACCCAAGTGTTGCAAGCCACAAACAAATTAAGACCTTGGAAAACCTTGGGACCGGTTGAGTGGCGGTACAACCCATTCTGGATTTTTCCAACACCACACCCGACTATTTCGTTCTGTGCACCCCTTGCCAAGTGAGGATTTGAACAGGGCATTTTGTAGTTTTGCTAATCAGAAGCCGAGTTCCTGAATCCTGCATCTTTTCGAGGCTGGTTAAATATAGGTATGCAGAAGAGCTCAACAGAAGGAAAGCTGACAAGCTGACATCTGGCATCGAATCCAGAGCAGGCAAAGCTCCATGTACAAGACGAAAAATAAAAGAAACTCGAAGCAGGATTTGGGGAGTCGAACCCCGGACTGTGGGCTGACGTCTGATGCCAATTATGTATCACTGTATGAATACCTGCTGTGTTCCGTACACCACACCCGAGCACTTACCCTGCCTCTCCCCTCGCCAAGTGAGGATTTGAACAGGGTATTTTGTAGTTTTGCTACTCCGAAGTGAGGTCAAGTTATTTGGGTATGTCGCAGGCAAGGGGCTGTCGGGTTTTGAAAATCAGATATCAGGTCGAAAAGTTTTTTTTTCAACCTCCCTCGAGACCCCCTCCCTATATAGGGAAGGAATTTCTCACCCCTAGCGGCGGGCCGTGCCTCCGAGTCATGTGCAGGCTCACCGCCACCTCACCGCCACCTGATGGGCAGCATCCCAATTTAGCCGACGAAATTACCATTATCTCGTGAGTTGCCTCTGAGCTGCTCTACTATGCCAGGGGACATCATAGATTTGAATGCTACCCATGGTATGTCCCTTCCTGAGCTCATCTAGTCATTTGTACACCTCAACTTCCCAGACCAGAGACTACTGTGGCTCCGGGAGCCTCCGAAAGGTCATTGTATAACTCCTACATACTTCAAATCATGTTTTAGAGGTCCTAGGACTTCGTGCAAAATCCATACTAAAAAGTTTTTTTCAGACCTCCCTGGACCCCCCCCCCCCCCCCCCCTCCCCATATCCGGAATTTTAATCCCGACAGCCCCTTGGTCGCAGGTCCGAAAAACTCCACCCACAGAAGGAAAGCTGGCGGGCTGCGGGCTGGCATCGAATCCAGAACACTCGAAACTGCCTACATGTACAAGCTGGAAAAAAAAAGAATTCCCAGGCAGGCTTTATTCGGGCGCGGGGAGTCGAACCCCGGACTGCGCGCCATCGGTCATCTTCGGTACGGAGACGCGCGGTGTTCCGTACACCACACCCGAATATTTAGTCTGCACTGTCCTTGGTTAAGTGAGGAGTTTTATATGGCATTCGCGTTTGAAAGCCCTGCAACTCAGACGTTGAGTTTCCGACTTCTCTTCAGATTCAGAATGGTGCCCTCATTTTCCGCAGGGCAAACGCAATTCCGGCCCAACCTACTTAGCGGACGCGGGCTAGCCCCAGACCCGCAAAGAATCTGAGACTGAAAAATCAAATGTGAAAAAATCCTCTTGCCCATTGGACATTCGGGCGCGGGGAGTCGAACCCCGGCCTGCGCGCTGACGCGAAATTATGGTTGCAGTACCGAGACGCGCGGTGTTCCGTACACTACACCCGAATATTTAGTCTGCACTGTCCTTGGTTAAGTGAGGACGCGAACTGGGCATTTCCTAGCGCTGGTATTCAGCAGCCGCTTTTCCAGTGGGTGAATAAATCTTCAAGTTGCTGCATCAGGTTTTGAAGACAGCCTGCGCCCGAATGTTTGATGAGGGACATTTTTTTTATTTACATTTGGTTTTTCAGAGTCAGATTCTCTGCGGGCCGGGCGTTGCACTTGGGACGCTAGAAGGCTTGCAATTTGCAACTGCCTGGCCCGAAATCCATGCGCTCGAACTTCGTGCTGATGGACCGGCCCGGGCTCAGCCAGGGTCGAGGGGAAACGCAACTTCTGATTAGCATATCCTATAAAATTCCTCACTTGGCAAGGGGACAAGCAGGCTAAATACTCGGGTGTGGTGTACGGAACACCGCGCGTCTGCTTTACTTAGCGATGTTGAATGTTAAGCGATAGCGCGCAGTCCGGGGTTCGACTCCCCGCGCCCGAATACAGAAACGCTGAAAAACGCTTTTTGCTCGTCCTCAAATTAGACTACCTGTTCAGCACTCTCTCTTTTCTGGCCGGTTCATTACTCATACTCTGGGGCACCGCGGACGCGGGGAGTCGAACCCCGGACTCGGACTGCGCGCTGTCATTGCCCATCTATTTGGCCTCAAGAAGACGCGCGGTGTTCCGTACACCACACCCAAATATCTACCCTGTGCAGTCCTTGCAAGGGTTAGGCGAGGGACTTGAAGAGGGAATTTGGCATTGGTGCAACTTGGAAGTCTGTTTCCGAATTTCCGATGAGCAAGCAAGTCAGCGCTCAACGAAAGCGAGGGAGCGACACACCCTCCCCCTCCTCCTCCTCCCTCACCCCCCTCTTTCCACCCACTCTCCTCAAACGAACGAACGCATCCAAGAATCGAAAAAATGGAAAAAAAATCGAAAGAAACGAAGAAAAATATATATAATAAAAAAAACTCCAATCTAACTCCTCGTCGAAAAATAGCATAAAGATAGCGCAAGGTCCGTTCCTCTTCCTCTCCCTTCCCCCTCCTCTCCTCGTACTCCACACCTCGCACTCCACTCCGTCTCTCCCACCCACGCCCGCCCATCCGCCGTCCACCCCAAGGAGGGCGGACGCAGGCAGGGCGAGGCACCGTCGTCGTTAGGTTCGCGTACGATAATCATCTCCTCTTTCATCTCCTCCCCATCGTCTCATCATCATATCGTTTTCTCTGTTTCGGGTGTATGTATTTGGTTATTTGGTTATTTGTTTGATTTGGTATGGGGCGGGCGTCATACAGGCGGTGCGGCGCGCCGTGCGGCGGGCGGGGCGGGGCGGCGGTATGTCTGCGAGAGGGTTAGTATTCGGCATGAGAAGGGGGGGAGGGGGGAGAGGAGGGGGAGGTGGGCAAGGCAATGGGGTAAGAGACGGGGCAGGGACGGGACGGGGGAACATCGGAGCGCGGAGCGCGGCCAAGGTGCACGGCAGAAACGAAGGCGGGGAGCGGAGCACGGGAGAAGGGCCCGCGCGAGGGGTGCGAAAGGAAGAGGAAGACGCGAAGCAGGGAAGGCACATCATGAGGCGATGCCAAGAAAAGATGATGCGGTGATGGTGGAGCGCCCGCGGTGACGTGGCACGTCCCCGCTCTCTACGACGGTGGAATGGGGCACGATACGCCGGGGACGGGGACGGGGAGGGATTAATGGACAATGAATACATAGGAGGATGGACGTGCGGACGGAGTGCGGTGCGATAAGGACGAGGATAAGGATATGGACGGGTGGGTGATAGAGTACATGGTGGCGCCCCTACGACGGGCTAGGGAGGACGGGGACGGGGACGGGGACGGGAACGGGGATCAGGATACATGGGGGGTGGACGTGCGGACGGAGTGCGGGAGGATAGGGATAGATGGAACGTGCGGGCGGGTGCGATAAAGATAAGGATAGCGACAGACAGGAACAGGCGCGGACGTGCGGGACGAGAGCGGTACGGGGGGAGAGTGGGGCGCGATACGATAAGGAATGAATGAAGGACGTAGGATGGATGGGCGGAAGGCAATGTGGCGCCACGATAAGGAGAGAGGACGGGGACAGGACGGGGACAGGGCAGGACAGGAGACGCCGGGCGGATGCAAAGCGGAAGCTCCTCGAATGAAGGAAAGGAGGGAGGGGAGGGAGAGGAGGACAGAGGGAAGCAAAACAAGGAGAGGATACGCACATGACGGCTCATGATCATCTTGGCCATCGACGCGGGGGTCTGGCACTCGTACAGCGCCGGCACTGCCTTCTGGTCAATATCCTTGTAACACTCGAGAGAAGTAAACGTACGCGGGGCGTCGACGGCAAGCGCGGACAAGGACGGCTCGGGGCGCCGGACGGGGCCAGCGCGCGCGACGGGTGTCGCCGTGCGCGGGGGCGCGTGGGGCTGGGGCTGTGTCTGCGTCTGTGCCATTGCGGGTGTCGGTGCGGGTGCGGGCTTCGTCGTCGGTGCGGGGGCCAGGGGGAGGGTCTCCCACGCAAGGGACGGGAGCCACCTGCGCGGGGCCTTCTCCTGCTTCACGGCGGCGGCGGCCACGGCAACGTGCTTGTCGGCGACGGGGAGGGCGAGGCGGCGGCGTGCGGCGGCGGCGAGGGCGAGGGCGGCGCGGAGGACGGCGAGCACGAGGAGCGCGGCGACGAGCGCGAGCGGGGTGCGCCACGTCTGCAGCGGCGGCAGGCCCAGGCGCCATGCGGGCGCGGGCGGGGCGGCGGCGAAGGGCTGCGCGTGCGCGGGGAGGATGAACATCGCAAGGGAGGCGTCGAGGACCAGACGAAGGACCAGGCGCAGAAGGCAAGCAAGCAAGCGTACGTGGGGCGAGCGAGCAGGGCACAATTGATGCGTGACAGCTATATGTATCCGTCGCAGTACGGCCGTTGCACCCCGGCGTTGATCCGGCCTCGTCGTAAGCTTCTCCACTCATTGCCTCGCCAACCTGATCGCCTGTCTACATCCGTGTGTCTCGCGGATCCCCAATTCATTCATCCATCTGTGCATCGGTCCATCGACAGTCCCGCACTGGCGCTGTGCAAGTCGCACAACAGCAGACGATAGGCACGCCGGCGTGCGAAGTGGCGCCCGTTTCGGCGTTTCACTGCACATGATCGACATTAAAGGTGACGCAAGCGTGCTTACGCCCCGGCCATTGATCGCCTCCTCGTGGTGCCACATTCTCATTAATTAACGCTGTCGTCCTCGTCGCCGTTTAGTCGCCGTTGCCGTTGACGACCTCGAGAGCTCGAGATTCTGTCTGGGCTTGACAATAAGAGCGACAGACGACCCTTCGAGCCGCGTACGTCACCTCGAGGAATCCAATTCGAATGGCGTCCGTGCGGCCACGTACGCCCGCTTCTCTTTTCTCCTTCCCCTTCCTTGCCCCGCTTCGATTTCTCCTGGCGTCAATTTCCCGGCCCTGATCACGTTTCCCCACAATCCAGAAGATACCCCGCATCTGCGAATCCAAACGAGGCCCAATCTTATCTCTGGTTCCCGTGCTCGCTCTCATGCTTCCGAACGACCGAGTGATAATGTGCCTATCTACGTGTCCACTCCTCGTGAGCCCCAAAATATCCGGCGAACGATAATCCGGTCCAATATTAATTTCCGAGTCCCCCCCGAACTGGCTGATCTCGTGAACACCGCAGATAAGGCGTCGAATCTCCGGGCCAGGCAATAATTGATAATCTATCGCAAAGTTACCAGCGCACTCTTCGCCGCTTGCGCGCCCGCGCCCAGCGTAAGCATCTCGACCGGCGTGAATTATCCCGTACCTGGCCCGCCCACGCCCCCAACTCGCGCTCGCGCGATTCTGATACGAGGCACACAAGCGTGCGAGTCCCGCCAAATGCCTTTCCTTCCACTGTGCACATCCCCTCCCCTCCCCCGTTCCCCACAAGCCAAGCCAGAAGATACCCCGCATGCACAGCCGTCTGCTCATCCCTCCCTTCTCCCGTGCGTCCGCGCGTGCCAAGCCTACGTGTCCGGCCCTCCTCGTGCGCTCGAAGGGACATCCGGCGCACAATAAATTTAATCCGAATCGCTGCGCCGCGCTGGTCCTGTCCGATTCCTCCAGACCGATCGATATCTTGCGCTCTACTTACTTATCTAAATTACTGACAGCAACAATCTGCTCTGAATCTGAATCTGCCCCGCACGCCGCCTCATCCCGCCGCGCGTCCGCCCGCTTCCTTCTCCTCCTTCGAAATGAACGCGTCGATTTCCGGGCCCTGGTCCCCTTTCCCCACAGTCTGCGAAATCTGATCTCGTGCGTCCGAAATAGATAATCCCGCTCTATCCTCGCTTCGCCCGCCCCGAAATTAATGCGATGAGCCTGGGCTGTGTCTGATAGTGATAATCTGCATTGCATACCTATAATCTGCATACCTCCACATACCTCCGCTCCCGGTCGCGGTCCCGCGCGCGCCGTAAATCCACCCCTGCCCCGCCCCGGGCAGCGCGCGCCCGCCCACGACCCAACCCCCTGCGCGGTGTACGGCCATGAGAAAACGTGCGTACGGCCAGGGACAGGGGAAGGCGCACTCGCACGGAGGAAGGTTGCGTACGCGCCGAACGTACCGTCTACGTGTTCTATCCTCGTGAGTGTGAATCGATGGCCTCCAAGTGCGCCGGCGCGATCTCGTGAACCCGCACATAAGGCGCAATCTCCTGGTGCCTTGGGGGATAACTTGTCTTGATCTTTCTTGTCGTAATATTAATCTTCCCTTAATCACACCGGAAAACCAACGCGTCCGCCTATACTCCCCCGTTGCCGGGCCCGCCCACAGCGAAACCCACCCCTTTCATGCCGTCGTCCCTCGCCGCACCTCGGGCCACTCGCAAATCGCGCGATTGCATTCGCATTCGCACATGTGCCTCGTCCCCACGGCGCATGCGAGTGCGAGTGCGAACTGAAGCAAATCCCCCGCCTCCCTTGCCCATACTGGTATTCTCGTGCCCGTCCCTTGTGTTCCCTTTCGCGGGCTCGAGTGCTGGTGCACGTTCCCGCGCAAAGCCCCTGAGCCCTGAGCCGAAGAATCCCCAGCCGTCCCAGCCGTCGGGATGCCCACACGCCGCCGAGCTCTTCGCGCCGGGGCTCACGGCCTCTTAACGCCTATACTTACGGCTAGCAGCTAGCTTCGCGGCGCCGGGCCCGCTCCGCACTGGGGGCGCACACTCGCAGCTCCGGGTTCCTTGTAAGCTCCAACGGCTCCAGTTGCTTTTCGGCCGCACGCCGCTAAACGTGACAACATACGCGTCGAAAGTGGCTACCTTATCCAAGGAACGGACGGGTGGAATAATTGGGCACCGCGCGTCTCCTTAATTTGTCTGTGAGACGATTGTAGCGCGCAGTCCGGGGTTCGACTCCCCGCGCCCGAATAACCAGCGTCTGCAGTTCTTTTTTTGATCAGCCTCCGTTCGAACCATGCGATGAACGCTGGAAAGTTCGGAGGTCTCCCTCCTCTTGGCTTCTGGAAGCTCCATCGGTGGCTCCGAATCACTTTAGCAAGAACTGATGCTACGGCGTTTATTCAACCACATCACGGAAATACGGAAACTTGACTTCTGCTGCCCATACGACATTCACTCCACAGTCGCTGCCTTAAAGAAGGGGCGAGCAGGTGAAATAATCGGGTGTGGTGTACGGAACACCGCGCGTCTGCTTTACTGGGCGATATTGAGTGTTAAGCGATAGCGCGCAGCCCGGGGTTCGACTCCCCGCGCCCGAATATCGGAATAATGGCTGTTTCCTTCTTTTTGTTTTCCGGCTTGTACATGTGCTCTGGATCCCTCTCGCTGCGATGCCAGCCCTCAGCTCATCAGCTTTCCTTCTATCGAGTTTTTCGGACCTGCGACATATTTATATTTAACCAGCCTCGAAGAGATGCAGGATTCAGGAACTCGGCTTCTGATTAGCACCACTGCGGTCAAAATTGCTCTTCAGGTGCCTCGTTTGGCAAGGGGTGCACAGAACGAAATAATCGGGTGTGGTGTACGGTACACCGCGGGCCTCCTTGTTGAACATTTCCTGAAAGGCTGCCCGGCAGTCCGGAGTTCGACTCCCCGCGCCCGAATGATGGCCTCATCGCGGCCAACTTTTCTCTCTTCGCATTGAGGCGTTCAGCCCTACCATAGCCTGGGATTATGCTCCCCTTCACGCGGTCTTAATTTGTCCGTCCGAGAAATGACGCGACAAATGTATTCACCTTGGAAACTCTAACCTCGGGTTTTGGGTTGTAGGGCCCTAAAACTCCCTTCGAATCCTCACTTCGCACAAGCAGGGTAATTATTCGGGTACATGTACGGAACACCGTGCGCCTAAGCTTCTGTTGGAAAGAAATATGACTTTGACTGTCAGGCGAAATACACGATGAACGAAAATGAAGTACATTGATATTCCAGGGATCGAAACAAAGACCAACTTAGACACCCAGATGAATAAATGGAATCCAGCGCTCGTAAGGAATGTGTCTGGCCTTCAGCTCTTTCACTGCCAGCTGTAATGCCTCTGCTGCATCATTGGCGCTGGGCTGATGTCCACCTCGGAACAGATGGGAATATACAATCTCTGCAATCAGCGGTCCATCTTGGTCATTCATGGACCACAAAGTCCCGATAGCACCTTGGAATCCTGCAGCAATGAAACCTCCGCCAAGGTGAAATGACTCATTCTCAAGTTCAGTGTCACCCATCACTGTCTCACATGCAGCAAGGAACACAAACTCTGCATTCGAGAGTGGCATCCGAAGGATTGTGTCCAACTCCAGGATGCCTCCATAGAGCCGGAGATGGCTTTTGGTGGGTTCAAATAAATCTTGTTTCCCGTGACAGGCCAAGTGAGCCCAAGAACACTCCTGCAGCTGGTGCTTTACTGCCTCTGCTGTAGCCTGTTCCCCTTGAAGGCACTCCACAGGGCAGCTAGCAATACGCAAGATATGTTCAACTTCCTCCTTTACTCCTTTGAGAGAGTTTGCTACGCTAGGGCCCGTATGTGTAACTCCGACAATGCCGAGCTTGGGTGCAGAGTTGGATGATTTCTTGGTGTAGGCATTCACAAGAGATCCTAGTGTCGGTGTGTATGAATGGATAAATTCATCGGTCGGAGGGCATGCATGCAAGGGGAGTCCTGTAAAAGCCCCAGTTGAGAGCCACCATAGCCTGCCATGATCAATGCCATGCTATAATTCGGATGTGTTAGTTTTAGAGAAACAAATGGCTAAGATGGCTTGACTAACTTTTTCTAAAGCTTGATAGACAGGACAAACAACATGAGTCCAGAGCCAAGTCAATAGATCTGCCCAACATTCCTCGAGAGTTTTGGATGTGCCAAACCATTCCTGGCGGCCAAAGAGTCTGGATGATGTGGACTCTCCTCTACTTCTGACATTGAATTGACCAAGCAGGGCCTTGAGAATTTCCCGCTGTGACTGCAGCATACCAAGAGTTACACTGGGAAGTGGAAGATGAACTGGCATTGAAGTGGAATTAAGAATCATGATCCCATCACATTCATGTTTGTGACTGTTCAGAATTATAACAGGTCCCCCATGTGCTGCACGTTGAAGAGCATCATATGGTTTAGGTTGTAGGAAGTATTTTAGACCTGGCTGTGCACGAATATCTTCTAATAGGTTATGTCTTTCATTTGCAATACTTCTTGGATCAGCAGATGTTCCACTGTACAGCTCATATGAAAGTCTGCGCAAACTATCTGCATGATCAGGACGGAGATTCTCAACATTGGGCTTCAGCTCAAGAATTTGCTGCAATGTGGTGGATAATCCTTGCTCCATTACTTCGACAGCAGAGGTGAGCTTTGAAAGATCAATATATGCCTTGACAGCCCTTGAAGTGACTTGTCCTACATCAAGTCTGCGGATGGCATCCTGGCGTATAGGAATGGAGTTTCCAATCCAAATAATCTCGGGAAGAAGATGAAAGGCAGCCATGTATGCAGATAAACTGTCTGCAGGTTGCCACTGTTCTGCGAATGAAGCCCAGTGAAGTGCTGCTTTCCAGGATGACTCCGGAGTAGCTGTTGGTCTGCTGAATGAGGCGTTGTAATAAGCCTTCACAGCCTCAAGGTCTTTCAGCTCCCTCAGTTGTTTATATCGATCTGCAGAACACAATGCAAGACCATGCATGCACCCCACACATTCAGGATGATCATCTGGGAGCAGATCCAAAGCTCTCTGATAATTCTCCAGTGCAGCTTCAAGATCGAAAAGGTCCCCAACTGCCTCATATCTGGTTTGGAAAGATTCAGCTAGATGCTGTAGACGCATAGCTTTGGCGGGATGTTCATTGGGTGTCAGACCCACAACTTCTTGGGCTATCTGTAATGCAGTCTCTAGGTCATTCAGGTCCCTAAACCTCTGATATTTCTCTCCAAGCATTACTGCAAGGCTTTGAAGATGGGCAACTCGATCAGAGTGTTTAACTGGAGTTTCATTCAGGAGAGCTTGAAAATTCTGTAAAGCAGCAGTGGGGTCAATAAAATCACCCAACCTCTGATATCGATCTCGAAAGGCAAGGTCTTGCAAAGGTGGCTCAAGGGCGAGTTCTATGGCAGCCTGATGGCTGTCCTGAGCCGCTCCCAGATCTTTCAAGCTTCCCAGCCTCTGGTACAGAAGTGTGAAACACACTGCAAGGTTTTGCAAACACCTTGCTTTGCTGTTGTGCCCTTCTGGCATTAGTCCCAGTGCTTCTTGAAAGTTCTGCAGGGCATTCTCCAGGTCTCGAAGTTCTCCCAGCATTTGATACCGATATCCCAATGATGTAGCAAGATCTCGCAACCGGTCAGATCTTCCAGGATCATCATTTCGGGTCAGGTTTAAAGCTGCCTGACTGTTCTGCAGTGAGGCCTGTAGATCATCCAAGTCCCCCAAACTCTTGAATTTTCTTATCAAGGCTTGCCCCAGCAATTCATGATATATAGAAAGATAGGGATGTTCTGAGGGTGTCTGTTCCACAAGCAGTTTGAGCCCGTCAAATAAATCTGGATTCTCCCAGTCCTAGTACCATAGTTAAAAATTGGGATTAATCCATATTTGCATCCAACAGCATGTGCTCACCAAGCCCCGGGAGCTCTGACTCCTGTCCTCGGCTTGTGTATACATTGTAGAACTGTCGAGAGGGAGGTATGATGGTTGATTGATATGTTCCTCCATCTTCTTATATTGGTGTCCTCGATATTTATAGAACTGTCAACGTTAGTGGTTGCGAACACTTGCCACTGATTAATGCAACGAACCGAAGCTTAGCGGAGACAAACCCCGTCGTGCGCGGGCTAAGTGCTCGGGTCAATCCGGACTACTATGATAGTGGTTGGCCGGCAAGCGGCGGGGCACAAACAGAATATAGCTGAAAAAAATTAAGTGAGAAGAGGGACTTATTATTTTTACTTTTTCAGTGTAGGAAGCTGAACAATCAAATGTGAACCGGTGAGACGGTGATAAACAGCACTTTAGGACTCAATGTGGTGCAAATGTGATTTCGAGGGTAATATAAGTAATGAACCGTGGTGTAAATCCCAGAATCCTGGTTTCCAAGATCTTTCCCAACATCAATTGGTCGTATGTTGACTCAGTGACTCTTGAGCAACTAGAGTTGAGAGCATTGATGAGGCATTGTAACAATACGGGTTTTTATTTCAATGCATTGGGTACTATCAGTGAGGACAAACACGAAAAAGAACAAAAAAAAGGAAGGAGGGAGGGAGACTTCAAGAGAACTCATATCAGTCACAGAAATTCACATTCAGCATCAATAATATGGAAGCTACGATACATCCCAGATATGTACAATCAGAAGGCAAAGTGTCTTGCAATCAGTATTAAAAATTGACAGGCTTGAAACAGCGGCCAAATGCTTTCACCTGACTGTCAAGTCATTACTTGCACGGTCCAGGTGGTAACACGAGCACATCGCCTGTTACTGGCATACATCGCGTCAGGAGCCCGTGTCTGTCGTAGTCGAGACAATGCACACCCACAGGAGATTCTGTGGAGTCGAAAGACAAAGAATCATGGGAGGGGAGATATTATTTCTCTCCCTGTGGTTCTGTAAATTCACGGTGTTGTTGGTGAACATCTACCAAACAAAATCCCAAGATGTACGATGTTAGCAAAACCAGATGCACGCAAAGGAGATGGACACATGCACAGCGAAGTGATGGAATCGTCTAGGCCCTGGGTACTGATTGGATAACCCGCAGGTGATATTGCTGTTCCAGTTCGCAAGATTGGCAAAAGGATCAAAATGAGATGGCCAGACTTGCAAAAGTTGCAAAGGAAACCCAGACAGAGTGGGGCCATTAATTAGAGAACCAAATTGGAGCCCTAAGTTGTTCTTCTTAAGTCCAAGGCCTTGTTGCAGCGACGAGACGAGTGGGCAAAATGTTTCGGGGATGCTGTATCACATCATCTGCCGAGTTATACCGGCTACTAGTAGTTTTTCAGCAGTTCAGGGGTATCGGGGGTCGATAAGACGACCTAGGGGAGGTGAATATGTAGGAATGGGCATATCTTGACCCCAGAGGCTGACCGAGCAGGCGCAGGCACACGGTCGTCATCCAAGTTATTGTAGCCTAATTCACTTGAAGTGCCGAGGAAGGTTGTTTGAACCCGATTTTTACGGCCCACTACATGTAGAATTGCTCGAGTGCAGCCCTTGAACAAGTTGAGGGGTGCTGGTGTGGAGTCCAGTGTGCTAGCGGGCGAGCAGGAGTGGGACGAGAGTGGGATGGTCCGAGTTGATAACCGCGTGATGTCAGCAACAGGTTATCGACCATGTTATCGTCCATTAGCACAATTCGAGAGTTTCCGGAGGTATTTAATATCCTGAGTCTACAGATCTCTTCCAAACCATTCAGGATTCATCTAGGATTCTTTGTGTGATTAAAAATGGCCTCCAAGGACTTCTGGGCAGTGATTTGTTGCAGAAGTGGCCGATAACAACCCAGTTGATCGGAACATGAATCACAATGTGAGAGGCAATATCGATAGCTGGCATTCTGGTGAATGATTCTGAGACAAAATTGGATTAGAAGGTGCCCAGCGGAAAGAATGAGTAGAACATGTAAACTCCGCCTTCCGCCGCAAAATTGATAGGAGCCGTGGGCATCCTGAAGGCCCGGATCAAATTATAGTCGGCGGAATGGGCAATGCCGTGAAGATGCCGTAGATCCGTGCATGGCGGCGACCCTACAAGTTCGGAACTATCTAGAAGTGAACAGATTTTTGAAACTATAAATATGGGGACAATGGCCAATTTGTCCAGGAAATCACTCATAATTTTGAGGCATTCCACCTGTTGGGAGAAGCTGAGTTACCCCGCGTCGGCGAAGACGGCATGTGCACGTGCAGTGCGTGATTACATAAGCCGAATCCGAGACATTTTCGGTACTCTGAGCGCAACCAGAGACTTTGTCTCTGTTTGTGAAACTCCAATTGGGAATAGGATCAAATCTGTCCCCGCGCCCGAATGACTGGTGTATCCGTGATTTATTTATTTATTTCGTTTCGCGGGATCAGAGTATTACCTTCCTTCCAGCTGCTGCGAGTAGATATGGACAGCCCACAACTCACCGTGTATGTCCTCTAGAGGTCCGGCGCTCCAAAAAAAAAATTGAACTGATACTGCCCAATTTATTCACCCAGGAACATTCCGACCGAGGTCCCCGGCTACGCTGCGAAATTCGCTCCAGAGGCGCTGCCTTAAAGAAGGGGCGAGCTGGTGAAATAGGCGGGTGTGGTGTACGGCACACAGCGGGTTATTATACTGTCGACGATATATTCACTCGCAGTCCGGGGTTCGACTCCCCGCGCCCGAATTTATGGTACCCCTTGAATTTTTTTTTCTCGTAACCCCACTCGAGATTGGACCGTACTCTGTTGTCTTAGAACGCTTGCTGCAAAGGAATTCAATGAGCGACCACAGAAATGCCGATACTTAGTAGCACCGGTACAAAAAAAAAAATTCGCGCGAGATTCGTCAAGCGTGCCTCACTTACTTGAGGAATGAACAGGATCAATACTCGGGTGTGGTGTTCGGAACACTGCGCGGTCTTCTTTCACGCTTTCTCTTGCTTGATAGCCCGCAGTCCGGGGTTCGACTCCCCGCGCCCGAATTCAGGGAATTGAATTGACTTTTTCTTTCTTTTTCTTCTTCATCCCTTCGACGTTGACGCGCGCACTGCCATTTACATGCCCCCTCGCGAGGTCCTGATTCGGCTCTTCCAAGAAATGACGCGACCACATTTATTCACCCCCAAATTTGGAACCTCGGTTGCTCAGTTGCAGGGCTCTAAGATGCGCTATCCAAATCGTCACTTGGCAGAGGACCGAAGAGAGTACAGAATCGGGTGTGGTGTACGGAACACCGCGCGTCTCCATACCGAAGATCTCTGGCACCGGTGGCGCGCCGTCCGGGGTTCGACTTCCCGCGCCCGATTTCGACCTGGATGAAGACTTTTTCTCTCTTCGGCATTACTGAACCACAGTCTTGTCCCTTTCCACAGATCCAACTTGGTATTTATACTCCCCGTCGCGCGGGCCTAATTTGTCCGTCCGAGAAATGACGCGACCAAATTTATTCACCCAGTGGAAATTCGGTTGCTGAATACCAGCGCTAGGAAATGCCCAGTTCGCGTCCGTACATACTTGGCGAGGGGACAAGCAGGGGAAATACTCGGGTGTGGTGTACGGCACACTGCGCGCCTTCTTAAGTCCGAATAAATGGTCAATGACAGCGCGCAGTCCGGGGTTCGACTCCCCGCGGCCGAATGGAATAATGCAGTAAAACGCTTTTTGCTCGTCTTCAAATTCGACTCGGCGCACGGCACCCTCCGCTAGCCGGTTCATTACTTATACTCGGACGCTGTCTTCAAAACCTGATGCAGCAGCTTGAAGATTTATTCACCCACTGGAAAAGCGGTTGCTGAATACCAGCCCTAGGAAATGCCCACTGGCAGTTTGCGTCCTCACTTGGCAAGGGGACAAGCAGGGTAAATAATCGGGTGTGGTGTACGGAACACCGCGCGTTTCCTTGGAGAAGACACGGCGAATGATAACGCGCAGTCCGGGGTTCGACTCCCCGCACTCGAATTCTGTCTCCAGGTTCCAATGCGTTTTCTTCTGAAAACAAAACAAAACCAAAAAGCTTCAGAATCTCTTGTCCCCGGCCGGCGTTCGGACTGTTTCCCCGCAAGTCGTTCGACGCGCCGCTCTCGAATGGTCGGAAGGACAGATTTTTTTTGTCCTCGCATGGCATTTCCTCTGACTTCGAATTGTGGATCCTGGGGGCCCGCGGCTTGCACCTGAAACGCGTGGCTTCGCGTTCATTTTTTTTTTCTTTTCCTAGGTCACCGCAAAAGTCATTCAACCAACATCACAAGAATCTCGAAGCTCCCCGTTGAGTTGCATCCCTGCCAAAGTTGCGCTCTAAGTCCCTCGCCTAATCAAAGGACGAACAGGCTAAAGGATCGGGTGTGGTGTATGGAACACCGTGCGTCTTCCTTGCTGAGTACTAGTAAGGCAATAGCGCACAGCCCGGGGTTCGACTCCCCGCGCCCGAAATCTGGACATTGAAATGACTTTTTTTCTTTTCTTTTTTTCTTCCCTTCGACGTTGTTGGCGCGCGCACTGGCACTTACACGCCCCCTCGCGCGGTCTTGATTCGGTTCTTCCAAGAAATAACGCGACAACATTTAGTCACCCCGCAGATTTGGAACCTCGGTTGCTGAGTATACGTAGCAGGGCTCTAAGATGCGCTATCCAAATCGTCACTTGGCAGAGGACCAAAGAGAGCAAAGAATCGGGTGTGGTGTACGGAACACCGCGCGTCTGCTTTACTGGGCGATATTGAGTGTTAAGCGATAGCGCGCAGCCCGGGGTTCGACTCCCCGCGCTCGAATATCGGAATAATGCCTGTTTCCTTTTCTTTTTTTTTTTGTTTCCGGCTTGTAAATGTGCTCTGGATCCCTCTCGCTGCGATGCCAGCCCTCAGCTCATCAGCTTTCCTTCTATCGAGTTTTTCGGACCTGCGACATATTTATCTTTAACCAGTCTCGAAGAGATGCAGGATTCAGGAACTCGGCTTCTGATTAGCACCAATGCCAAAAATTGCTCTTCAGGTGCCTCGTTTGGCAAGGGGTGCACAGAACGAAATAGTCGGGTGTGGTGTACGGGACACCGCGCGTCTCCGTAACGAAAATGTCTGACACTGATGCCGCGCAGTCCGGGGTTCGACTCCCCGCACCCGAATTGTAGGCGTTGAATAAAACTTTTTTTCTCGCCTTCAAATTCGACTACGTGCTCGGTACTCTCCTCGGCCCTCCGCTAGCCGGGCCATAACTCACATGCTCGGGCGCGGCGGGACGCTCCCAACGTAAGTCTAAGGCTACAAAATTTATTGACCGAGGAAATTCGGAACCTCGGCGTCTGACTGGCGGTGCTGCAAAGCTGCCCCTTGAATCGCCCTGCCTTGACCAAGGACCGAGGAGGGTAATTATTCGGGTGTGGTGTATGGAACACCGCGGGCCTTGTTGAACATTTCCTGAAAGGCTGACCAGCAGTCCGGGGTTCGACTCCCCGCACCCGAATAAGGCCCGCTTCGGATTTTTTTTCTATTTCTTTTCGGGTTGTATTGTAGCTTCGGTTGCTCTGGATTCGATGCCAGCCTTCAGCTCGTCGGTCAGCTTTCCTTCTGTCGAGTTCTTCGCTCCTGCGGCATAATTATATTCATCCAAATACCTTGACCTCAGAGGCTTCGGAGTAGCGAAACTACAAAATGCCCTGTTCAAATGCTCACTTGGCAAGGGGACAAGCAGGGTAAGTACTCGGGTGTGGTGTGCGGCACATCGCGCGCCTTCATTTGCGAGTCCTGTAAAGTTGAAGTGCTCAGTCCGGGGTTCGACTCCCCGCGCCCGAATGGAGTAATGCAGTAAAACGCTTTTTGCTTGTCTTCAAATTCGACTCGGCGCACGGCACCCTCCGCTAGCCGGTTCATTACTTATACTCGGATGCTGTCTTCAAAACCTGATGCAGCAGCTTGAAGATTTATTCACCAACTGGAAAAGCGGTTGCTGAATACCAGCCCTAGGAAATGCCCACTGGCAGTTCGCGTCCTCACTTGGCAAGGGGACAAGCAGGGTAAAGAATCGGGTGTGGTGTACGGAACATCGCGCGTCTGCTTTACTGAGCAATGAGTGTTAAGCGATAGCGCGCAGTCCGGGGTTCGACTCCCCGCGCCCGAATAAGGCCTGCCTGGGAATTCTTTTTTTTTTCGGCTTGTACATGGAGCATTGACTGCTCTGGATTCGATGCCAGCCCTCAGCTCGTCAGCGCTCTTTCCTTCGGTGTGTGGAGCTCTTCGCTCCTGCGGCATACCTATATTCAACCAGCCTCGAAAAGGTAGGACTCAGGAACTCGGCTTCCGATTAGCAAAACTACAAAATGCCCTATCCAAGTCCTCACTTGGCAAGGGGACAGGCAGGGTAAGTACTCGGGTGTGGTGTACGGCACACAGCGCGTCTCGGTACTGCAACTATAATTTCGCGTCAGCGCGCAGGCCGGGGTTCGACTCCCCGCGCCCGAATCAGACCTGCCATGTTTCGGGGTCCTTTTTTTTCCGGCTTGTATATGTGCTCTGGATTCGATGCCAGCCCTCAGCTCGTCAGCTTTCCTTCTGTGGGTGGAGTTCTTCCGCGCCTGGAGCATACCTATATTCAACCAGCATTCCAGAAATGGAGAAACTCCCCGTCTGAGGAGCAGTTGCGGCAAAATGCCCCGTGGAAATCCTCACTTGACAAGGGAACAAGCAGGGTAAAGAATCGGGTATGGTGTACGGAACACCACGCGTCTTGGTAGTTTGTCGATAGTAGCGTCAGCGCGCAGGCCGGGGTTCGACTCCCCGCTCCCGAATAAATTCTGCTTCGAGTTTCTTTTTTTCGTCTTGTATTGTGGCTTCGATTGCTCTCGCTGCGATGCCATGCCGCGTAAAGGCGCCCTCCGCTTTCCTTCTGTCGAGTTCTTCGCTCCTGCGGCGTACATACCTATATTTAACCAGCCTCGAAAAGATAGGATTCAAGAACTCAACTTCTGAGTAGCACCGATGTCAAAAATTGCTCTTCAGGTGCCTCGTTTGGCAAGAGGTGCACATAACGAAATAGTCGGGTGTGGTGTACGGAACACCGCGTGCCGTCATGTTGAAGTGTCGAAATGATGCTAGCGCGCAGTCCGGGGTTCGACTCTCTGCACCCGAATGGTGGGATGCAGCCAAATGCTTTTTTTCACCACGGGTTCGACTCCCCGCGCCCGAATAATAGTACGCGCCATTGATATTTTTCGCGTCAATCCCTCCCGATGCGATGCATGCCGGTCCAAAACCGTTTCCCGCCCCGTCCAGTCCTTCGCTCCGATAGATGTAGGTGCTGCGCTGCGAAATTTATTTAACCAGCCTCGAAAAACGGGATTCTTAATAACACATTCACAAAATGTCCTACCTAAATCCTCAGTTGGCAAGGGGACAGGCTGGGTAAATATTCGGGTGTGGTGTACGCCACACCGCGCATCTGCTTTACTGAGCGATGTTGAGTGTTAAGCGATAGCGCGCAGCCTGGGGTTCGACTCCCCGCGCCCGAATAAGGCCCGCTTCGGGATTTTTTTCCTTTTTCTTTTCGGGTTGTGTTGTAGCTTCGATTGCTCTGGATGCGATGCCAGCCCTCAGCTCGTCAGGTTTCCTTCTGTCAATTTCTTCGGTCCTGCGACTTACTTATATTCAACCAGCCTCGAAGAGATGCAGGATTAAAGAACTCAACTTCTGATTAGCACCAATGCCAAAAATTGCTCTTCAGGTGCCTCGTTTGGCAAGGGGTGCAGTGGCCCCGGTGCACAGAACGAAATAGTCGGGTGTGGTGTACGGAACACCGCGTGCCGTCATGTTGTTGAAGTGTCGAAATGATGCTAACGCGCAGTCCGGGGTTCGACTCCCCGCACCCGAATGGTTGGGCGGGTCTGTAGTTTTTATTTTCTTTCTCAGAATTAGATCTCACTCCCGCCAGGCGTGATAACGCTGTGAGCCATGCAAATATGTGGCCCGAGGCTGTTCGGTTCCGGGCTCATGTGCTCGGGATCCCTCTCGCTGCGATGCCAGCCCTCAGCTCATCAGCTTTCCTTCTATCGAGTTTTTCGGACCTGCGACATATTTATCTTTAACCAGTCTCGAAGAGATGCAGGATTCAGGAACTCGGTTTCTGATTAGCACCAATGCCAAAAATTGCTCTTCAGGTGCCTCATTTGGCAAGGGGTGCACAGAACGAAATAATCGGGTGTGGTGCACGGAACACCGCGCGTCTCCGTACCGAAGATGTGTGGCACCGATGGCACGCAGTCCGGGGTTCGACTCCCCGCACCCGAATTACGGTGATGTTTTCATTGTTTTTCTTCTTTTCGGAGCTTCCAGCTTCTCGGTCGGCGCTAAAAACTCCAACTGATGCTACGACATTTATTCACCCAGGAAATCCGGAACCTCGCCGTCTGAGTAGCAGCGCTGAAAATGTGCCCTGTTCAAATGCTCACTTAACCAAGGAACGAACAGGCAAAATGTTCGGATGTGGTGTACGGAGCACCGCGTTTCCTTCCAGAGTTGCTGCTGGCTGAGAGTAGCACGCAATCCGGGGTTCGATTCCCCGCACCCGACGCGGATCAGGGAATTGAACTGAGTTTTTTTTTTTTTTTTCCCCCTTCCCCTTCGACATTGTTGACGTGCGCAGCGGCAGCCGCCGCCTGGCATGTACACACCCACTCGCGCGGCCCGAGCACTGATGTTGAGTCAACCAGGATCGCAGAAATCCCGGACCTCCGAGTCGCCGTCTGAACACTGGCAACGCTGCCAAATTTGGCTCTTCAAGTCTCTACCTTGACGAAGGGAGAAAGAAGATAAACAATCGGGTGTGGTGTACGGCCCCCGGGAACACGGAAACGGATGAGAAAGTCGAAGAGCCCCTATTTGCGGGATGCGTGACCGAAGACAGACGCTGATTCGAATTCCGTCACATCAGCCCTCCCCGCACTGTCTTTCCAGCGCACCTCGCCGGCGCAGCAGACCGAGGCCGCGCCCGAATGGCACTGCTCTTCTGGGCCGCGCGAGCAACGCCTCCCCGACCTTCGACCCGGCCTACGCCTTCGTCTCCTCCCCGCTCCTCTCCCCCTCCGCACTCGCAGCCGTGCGCCTCCTCCTCGCGCTCTACGCGCTCTGCACCATCTGCACTGCCCTCGCGCTCGATCTCGACGTCGCCGCCGGGTCCGGGCGCTCCTTCCTCAGCTTCCTCACGCAGCTCTCGTACATCGGGGTAGCAGCGTACCTCGTCGCTGCGGGCGCGCAGACCGTGGACTACGCGCGCTGGGAAGGACGGGGTATTCGTTGCGGGTGTGGGGGAGGGGAATGCATCTGGTGCATCAGCCTCCCTCCGTCCTCCTTCCTCCTCACACTCACATTCGTGGCGGGCAGCCTGGTCCAACACCTCCCTCCACGCGCTCAACAACGCCTTCGCGCTCCTCGAGCTCCTCCTTACCAACTCCCTGTCCAGATCCTCCTCCTCGCCGGCTATTTGGGCGTCGCGTATGTGACGAAGGCGAGCCAGGTGTTTACCGTGTGTGTCTTGGTTCTTTTCCTTCCTTCGCCTTTCCCGCTTTTCTTCCCCTTTAGGTCGGCGGCGCGCGGTACCTTGCATCTTGTTGTTGTCGCGCCACGGGCATTTCGGTTCGCCGCGAGCTATTTTCGCCCTCCGCGTCTGTCTTACTTCCTCCCGTCTTGCCCGTTTCATCTCCTTCCTCCTTCTCGGCTGCGCGCCCCGGCGCTCAATCGTCTGCGGTGCGCCGGGCCGAGGGGCGTTGTGACTGACGATCCGCGGCGTTCCGGGGCGGCTGCGTCACAGTGTGCGTTGCGAGAAGCGCCCGTCCTGCGCCCATCCATGTCCACTGGCAGACTCCGTTCTTGCGACCCGAGCTGTGCCCGCGTACATACTGCGTGGGCGCCCGCCTTCTTGCGCGCTTTGCGCTCGGGCTGCGCTGCGGGAGGACCGACCTCTCCTGCGCCGTCGCACCCCCTGCGGAACGATATCTTCACGGCGCGGCGCGGCGCAGTCTGTGTCCGCCATGTCGCTGCGCTATGGGATATGGACAGGCACCCGCGCTGCCGCCGCTGGCGTGGCCCGCGTGCTGCGCGTGAGGTGCCGCACGTCGAACGCAAGCAGGCGCGGCGATAATCCTGTGGCGCCTCGGCCTCGGGGATGCGCCGCGCGCGAGCTATTTCCGCCCTCCGCATCTATCCTGCCGCTTCCTCCCTCGCCCCCGGCTGTCTGCGGTACGGGCTGCGGCGCGTTGCGGCGTTCCGCGAGGCGTCTCGGACGCGGCGGCCTATCTCATGTGCGCCTGCCGCCGGCGTGGTGTTGAAGGCCAGCCCTCGTCCGTCGCGTGCGCCCAGTGCGCCTCGTTTAGTGCACTGGCAGATTCCGTTCTTTAAATTTACGATTCGAGCTGCGCGTTCTGTACCGCGACGGGCGCGCTTCAGCGTACATAATGCGGGACCCGCGGCTCCTGCGTTATTTTCGCTGCGCTGTGCGGCGTAGTCTGTGGCTGCCCGTTTCGCCGCGCCGCGATATGTGTAGACAGGCGCCCGCCGCACTATCATTGAACCACGCGCGGAAACCAGCGACCCGCCCTTCTTACCACGGTAATTTCTGGTCATCACCATCTACTTCAGATAACTTGACAAAGAAAACACTCCATTGCAAGATTCACGCCACTGGCCCTACATATATGTGTACGATCTAAAGAAGGGTCGCGCCAACGAAATCTGCGACATCCGGGGTGATGGCGATGAGCTTTGTGCCGTCGGTCCACGTCTACAAGACATGCCATTAGTTGCGGTTTCGATCTCATTGCCCAACACTCACGCAGACGACCTTGGCTTCAGCTGAAGACGATGGCCGCCGTGGTTAGCAAGCAGTCTGACACGGATGGATGAACCACGCACTATCGGCGTTGTTGCCCGAGAAGTCACCCGGTTCAACCAAGCTCGAGACGAGGCTCATGCCAGGGTTGGGGCGACCGTTGGTGTTGAACGGCGGCCAGAGTGTGCACACGTCAGTCCAACTGCGATGATTATGGTCAGTATTGCCAACATTGATTGGTTCGTTGCTTACGCGTCCGTGAAAGCGTTCATGCCGTCGACGGATGGAATTTGGACGAGCAGTCTGTCGTCGACTGCCGGGGCGCTGTGGCCGAGCTGACCGAGGGCCGCAACGAAAAGAGGGAGAAGGAGCGTGAATTGCATTGCGTGCTCGTTGGGAAATGCGGAGGAAATTGAACTGAGGCTGGTGTCTCATCGAGCGCGAACTTTATACTAGCTGAACACCGGGCCATTCTTCACCGAGTCTGCAGCCGCAAACAGGCCATCCGCATGAGCTTTGTAATGGTCATGGTTACGCATGCTGATCCACCCCAGATCACGGACCGTGGTGCTCCGTGGTGCTTGTTGAAGTCTTCGTCTTCTTGTACTCCCGTCGGCATTCACCGGCTGGCGATTGATGCCTCCGTCCATGTGGCGACCGTAGATATTAATAGCTCTGCGCTCTCGACATCGATCATTCGTGGGCGTCAATGAATGATGATCGGCGGTCCTCAACTGCATCCATGCGTTTTGCTCTTTCAGCGACTCGGCACGCCAACAATCAACCAACAGTTCAACCTTGTGATCAGATGGCAGTGCACGACTTCTCTTCTGAATGACAATGACACTCATCGCCAGTGCAGATTCTTCGGTATTTGCGTCCGAAAGCGTAGTGCACGAGGGCTCGGGACAACAATCTCAACGCTGGAGGCGCTCGAGCCATCGAGTCTATGTACGTGAGCCAGAATATCCGGCGAATATTAACCCGCTCTGTCCCCGTGAACCGCACCCGTCGGCCCTCCACGAAATTAATGCGATGCGAGCCTAGGCTGTCAGGTATCTGATAGTAATAATCTGCATACCCGTCCCGCGCACGACGTACATCCACCCCTCCCCCTCCCCGGGCAGCGCGTGCGCAGTGCCACCCCACAATCCAATCCCCAGCACGGCTCCGTGCGAGCGCGCCTTCAAGCGCGCTGTATCCCGACCTTCGCATTCGCAATAATTCCATGTCCTTGCCCGGGCGATGTCTCATCGCCCCCGAACGTCCCGTCCGGCGTCTACGTGTGCTATCTATCCTCGTAAATGTGAATCTGATGGCCTCCCAAGTGCGCCGGCGCGATCTCGTGAATACCGCACATAACGCGTCGAATCTCCGGCCCGAGTGCATCAGGCAATAACCTCAAAATCAGCCCGCAGCCCGCGGCGCGTAAGCAACTCGACCGGCATGAATTATCCCGTGCCTGCCCGTCTCAAGCCCACAACGCGAGCTAATCGCAAATCGCGCGATTTGCATTTGCATTTGCACACCGCGTCTTCTTATTGTGTAACAAACCATTTAGCGCGCAGTCCGAGGTTCGACTCCCGCGCCCGAATGTGCCGAGGGAAATTCATTCTTTTTTCGATCCTACGAGCTTTCTCTCGACATGTTCGTTTCGGATCCCTGCAGGGACGGTGAGACTTCACCCTCTCCACCCCTTCGCATTTATATTCGGGGTAGGACGCCGCGAACGGCGCATTTACAGTACAGTAAAACCGGATGCGACAAGATTTTAATTTATTCACCTAGCGGACGTGCGTCGCCGAGCTCGCTGTCGCGAACGGGTAAATAATCGGGTGTGGTGTACGGAACCCCGCGCATCTTTATTTGCGAGTCCTGGTACCGGGGTTCGACTCCCCGCGCCCGAATAAGGCCTGCCTGGGTATTCTTTTTTTCTTCCATCTTGAACATGTAGCTTCATTGACGATTCCTCTCGCTGCGATGCCACGCCGCGTAAAGGCGCCCTCAACTCGTCGGTTTTACTTCTGTCGAGTTCTTCTGCCCCTGCGACATACCTATATTCAACCAGCCTCAAAAAGATAGGATTCAGGAACTCGGCTTCTGGTTAGCGCCACTGCCAAAAATTGTTCTTCAGGTGCCTCATTTGGCAAGGGGTGCACAGAACGAAATAGTCGGGTGTGGTGTACGGTACATAGCGCGTTTCCTTTCAGAAGACACGACCGATGATAACACGCAGTCCTGGGTTTGACTCCCCGCGCCCGAATAAGGCCTGCCTGGGAATTTTTCATCGGGTGCGGTATACGGAACACAGCAGGTATTCATACAGTGATACAAAGTCGGCATCAGATACTAGCCCGCATTGGGGACCGTACGATATAGCCTGGTGTTTGTTCAATCGACTTCTTAATCCAATGTAGAAGAGCTATACAAAGACGACTGACTTGACTGTACGTGCGCTCACCTCAGTCATTGGCACCTTCGAGCCAAGGGTCCTGCAATAACTCTTCGGCGGTGGCCCGGTCATCTGGATTAAGGCACAAGCATCGGTGCATGAGCTTTGCCATTGCGGAGACATCAGTGGACGGTATAGCCTTGCCATGTCTGCCGATCATGTCCTCCAGAGGCCACTGGAACACGGTGGGCTCTTTCTCCAGCTGACCTACATGGATGCCAATCAAAAAACATCCGGGGAATGTTGCGAGTCAAGAACGTACATGCTGTGTTGAAATACTCGCCCGCCAGTGGGCAGACACTGAGCTGTGCCGCTCGGAAACTCTCTTCACCGGTTAATAAAATCATTTGATACAGCATGTTTTCAACCTCTGTCAGGCTGTACTTTTCATTGACACGGTACTCGAAGAGAGAACGAGACACGGCTAGTTCGAAGACCTAGCAGCGACCGTCAGCATCATGAGGGCATCGCAGCACTGCGAGGCGAACCAGACATCCAAACGACCAGATGTCCGCTGGTGTGTCCCATTGTCCCCCAAGAAATGATTCTGGGGCTCGCAAAAGTAGTGTCGTTATTGGTCGATCATCATGAAGCCGGGAAGGTAAGGCTGCGTGAGATGATCATGAGTGTTACTTCCAGCAGGCTAAGAAAGTCAACAGCTCACCGCAGCCGAAGTCAGACAATACATAAGTGGCGCGGGGAGCGAGCTCGTCGGAGATCATGGGCAATGGCTGAGATACAGCAGCTTGTACAATGCCGTCCTGCGACATTTCCGGTGGATGGCGTCGCGATGGATCCTCTTTCATCCAGCGCTCGATGTCCGTGGTCTCCAGATCCGTGGCAAAAAAGATGTTGTCGTGTTTAATATCGGTGTGCACGACGCCACGGCTATGCGTGTGAGCTATGCCACGTAGAAGATGAAGAATGATACGCTTGGCCGTCGGGAGGTCAAAAGGGGTTTTGCGGGAGTTACTGAGAGCTTTCAAGTCACCCCCATAGATGGGCAGCACGAAACAGAGATGAGAGCCAGCGGAGCCACGGCCGGGAATGGTAAACTCGTCCAAGAGTCGCACGCAATGCGGTGACGGAGGGTCAGCAGACAAGAGCCTGAGAGCCTCAGCTTCCCAAGATACAGCCTTCTCATTCATCTCGGTCATATGGCCAGTCAGCGCCTTGACTGCAACGAATCCATTGCCGCTATGTTTACACTGAGCGAACGTCCTTTCATGAAGCGGATGGACAGCGCTTACATTTCGTCGCGAGCCAGCCAGGTACTAGAGTGCATGCCCCAGCCCACCTTCCGCAGGATCGTGTACCGCTGGTCATTTCCGACAGAGTCACCAAATTCAAATTGTGCCCAGCCGTAGCCTTGTGCGGCTGGCATCCCCAAAGCTTCTGAAGCGAAGGTCAAGTCGACAACAGTCCTGCCTTCAGGATCGACCGACAGACGCTGGTTCGTCGGCTCTGTGGATGTCGATATGTGGCGAAATCTAGCGCAAGTGCGAGAGATTAGGTGAAGTTGTCGGCAAAACGCTGCGCGTAGCATGGGGGCTTAATATCACGTGTCGCTGCTTCGGATGGCTAATACGAGTCCCGTCGTAGTTTCAATCGGAGTTCGGAAATGTGACACCGGTCGGACTTCATTTACTCTTTTTAAACTGATCTAAGTACATCCCTCCCTCTCCTTTTCTTAGGGCATGCGGTATATATCTATATAAGAATCGAACGTCGTTTGTCTCTGACCACACAACTTAATTGGCTGCCGGGCCATTGGTGTCAGATAAACCGCTCCACGCAACGTCACACGCTCCACTGCACCACCGGACTGTTCAATTCTCCACCCAACAGTGGGATTGCTATTTATAAACTGCTGAGATGTTGAATAATTTCCTCTCCGACAGTCTGGGATCCCCCGGGATCGCACCGAGCTCCCACTGAACAAAGGGACCATGATGAGTTGAATGAAGGAGGAGGCATCAAGGACTCAATTTATGAGTAGCATTTGCGGATGGGGATGAGGACTGGAAGATGAAGGCGGCGATATATGGGGATTGAAGTCATATTGCATATTGGCACGACTCCGATTGCTGTCATCCGTGTCCACCAGCACAATGGGCCAAGTTATTTTATGGGAGTCTGACAAGGGCCATGTGAAGATGAAAACTAGGGAAGATGAAGGCAACCACAAGAATTTTGCATACTCATTTGCAGGATGAATTTGATGGAAGCGCGGCCCAAGATGTCTCGAGATCTCGAATTGCCTGGAATGATGAATATAGGTTGGACAGATGAAGTCACAATGTCCGGGTTGAGAAAATGAAATATGTCCAAGACCATTATACATGTTCCAAGATGATATCTACTGCCAGTCGCTGCTGGATGAAGGTGAGCTTGAAGGTAGAAGTAGACTCTTTTTTGCAAGACCAACTGTTAAGTTGGTTCCAATTAGCTGTTCCATTATGTGTGGTGAGACCGCGAGAGAAGATGTTGAATTCTGATCTCTATCCGGTGAAACTCAGGCCACGAGGAACCAACCAAAGGTTGGTGACGAGTGGCATGATTAACTCTCGGAGTCTCAGCTCCTGCAGTTTTTTTTCTGATTGCAAAGGTCCCGTAGCGAAGCACAGGCAAACTGCTGGTTCAGGTAAACTATGCTACTCTCGGTCTCTCCCCCTCTACTATTGATCCCGAGCGTAGATAACTGCACTTAGACGTTCTCCGTTGATCCGCTGCAAACTCAAGAGGTCTTGTATGTCGCCCCATTTTCCTCGGTCGACGCAATGTCTTCCGGTCGTTATGCCGTCGTGGTACGATAACGTTCCTGATTTGTCCACAGTTATGCTTGTGAAATGACCAGCTGTCGCGGAATGATAAGGGGAGGGAGAATGGGATCTCCCTCGACGTCGAGTATCGTAAAAGCGTGGCGATGTCATACGACAGGCGTAGAGAGGAGAGGGACGCTCAATGAAGAGCCAAAAGCGTGGACAGCCATGAGAGCGTCTGAACTGTCCGATTCGATCCAAATGAATGAAGCGCGATGTAAGTACGGGGAGATCGCCCGTAGACGATCGAGTATGTCGGAGGAAAAAGTGGAAGGGTGTACGACTCGGAGTTGTTGAAAGCCAAGTAAAGGCGCAAAGGACAGGAGATTGCTTGCGAAACCGAGAGCTGAAAAGCAGCAATAGGCTGCCACAAGGACACAACGACACGGAACGGCATGGTCAACAAAAAACGCCACCATTGACTTGACGTGCGGGCAAATTTAGCCCGAAGCTTGAGAAACTCAGTGAAGGAGAAGGGAGGGTCAAACAGACACATCAAAAAATGTCTGAGCAGATGTCGTCCGGAAACCAATGCATGAGGGAAGATGCAGCGGGAGCCATCCTGAAAAAGGAATCAGAGAAGAAGGAGAACCAAGAGAAGAGTAAAACCACCAACGTTATCAACGGAGGCCGGAGACTGAAGAAAAGAAAAACAAGAAGCTGGATATAAAGCTCCTGTGTCTATCCGACTCCAGCAGAAGGGCTAACAGCGGAAGCAGAAGCATAAGCCCGAACTCCACGAGGGACGGGGAAGGATACGCTCAATTGGACCAAGGGTCGAAGATAGCAGCGAGCACAGATCAAACCTGAGCAGGCACAAGGCACATGGTCGCTAAGACACGAAAGGACATAATCTTATAGAGCAGCCGAGTTAGCACAGAGAGCAGAGAACATCATAAGAGAAAGGAAAAAACGCTCTTCGCCAGAAGGTGGATAGTGAGTCAGTGACAGAGGAGAGGAGAGCTTTGGGAGAGCTAGAATGATCGCAAAGGCCAGAAAAGGCCAGAAGGGTAACACAGAGCAAGAGGAGGCAGCTAAGGACAGGTAAGTGGAAAAGAAGAAAGGACGGCCAAGCACGAACACAAGGCCAGGCCAGAGCATGAAAGAGGAAAGCATCGGGATTCGGCGACGAAGGAGCCAAAAAGGCAACTAGCACAGGCCAAGAGCAAACAGAGAGGTTAAGTAGGCAAGGAGAGAGCGCCAATAGAAAAAGGAGAGATTCAGTAGGTGGAAAGAGAGGGTGCCAAGAGAAAAAAGAGAGATTCAGTAGGTAGGTAGAGCACACGGCAAAAAAAATGGCAATCAATCACCTTGTGACGTGATACCAAGGAAAACGCGAGAACTTAGCTACTGAAACTTGAAAAAAAAATCTCAGAGAGAACGGGATGAAAGAACGAGACCTAAAATAAATTTTAGGACTCGTAAAGCCATTACGTAAACTTTCATGACACCGCATCACGTGTGAACGCCTGCCAACATTTTACCCCCATGAAGCGGATCCCCGCAAATTTGCACCCTTCGGCAACCCTTCGGCCCGGTCCAACTCACGATGCGTGAACGTCGGTTCTCTACTGCCCCTGCGACATACTCATATCTAACCAGCCTCGAAGAGATGCAGGATTCAGGAACTCAACTTCTGATTAGCCACCAATGCAAAAATTGCTCTTCAGGTGCCTCATTTGGCAGGGCACGGTGCACAGAACGAAAATAGTCGGGTGTGGTGTACGGAACGCCGCGCACCTCCGTACCGAAGATGTGTGGCACCGATGGCGCGCAGTCCGGGTCTCGACTCCCCGCGCCGGAATGAGTCTGGAGCTAAGACTTTTTGTTCTGTCTTTCAGTGTCAGACTCGCTATGGCTCTGTAGGCGTCCGCTACGCTGTTCCGAAATTGCGTTCGCCCTGTGCAAAATCAAGGTACAAATTAACCAGCATCAAAAAAATCGGTTTAGAGCTGCAAAAGGCCCGGTTGAGATCCTCACTTGGCAAGGGGACAAGGGGGGTGAAATAATCGGGTGTGGTGTACGGTACACCGCGGGCCTCCTTGTTGAACATTTCCTGAAAGGCTGCCCGGCAGTCCGGGGTTCGACTCCCCGCACCCGAATTGTAGGCGTTGAATAAAACTTTTTTTCTCGCCTTCAAATTAGACTACGTGCTCGGTACTCTCCTGGGCCCTCCGCTAGCCGGATCATAACTCATACCCTCGGGTGCCCCGCCGTGTGCTGTTGACAGGATGCTCCTAACGCAAGTCTGAGGCTACAACATTTCTTGACCGAGGAAACCCGGAGGGTCGGGTTCTGAATGCACTCCAATGTCAGTGCCATCAAATGCATAGAAAGATGTGCGGTGTGCCGTACACCACACCCGAGTATTTTGCCCTGTTCGTTCTTTTGTTAAGGGAGGGACTTGAAGCGCGAATTCTGTGGCTTCGCGCGCAGCCCGGGGTTCGACTCCCCGCGCCCGACATTTTTTTTTTACATTTGATTTTTCATTGCCAGTCCCCGCCGTCCAGACGTTAGGAATATACATACGAGAAATCCACTTGCCTGGCCCGAAATTTGTGCGCTCGAACTTCGTGCTGATGGAAGGGCCCGGGGGAAAGCCAGGGTCGAGGTGAAACGCAACTTCTGAATTGCAGCACTGCGAAATCAGTTTCAAAGTCCCTGCCTTGACCAAGGACCGAGGAGGGTAGTTATTCGGATGTGGTGGACGGCACACAGCGCGTCTCGGTACTACGAGTCTACGACTATAATTTAGCGTCAGCGCGCAGGCCGGGGTTCGACTCCCCGCACCCGAATAATGGGCGTCGACCAGAAGTTCTTTTTTTTCATTTTTTATTCCTCAGCCTCGCATTCTCTCGGGCCAGACGTTAAGAACATAGAAAGAGATTCATTTTCTTGGCCGGAAATTCGTGCAGTCGAACTTCGTGCTGATGGAACGGCTCACCCCGGGTCGAGGTGAAACTCACCTTTTGATTAGCATATCCTATAAAATTCCTCACTTAACCAAGGACTGAGCAGGGTAATTACTCGGGTGTAGTGTACGGCACACGGCGCGTCTTACCGAAGATGTGACACCGATGACGCACAGTCCGGGGTTCGACTCCCCGCGCCCGAATCAGACCTACCATGTTTCGGGATTCTTTTTTTTTCGGCTTGTATATGTGCTCTGGATTCGCGTCAGCGCTGTTTCCTTCTGTCGAGTTCTTCGCTCCTGGGGGATACCTATATTCAACTAGCCTTGAAGAGATGCAGGATTCAGGCCCAGTGAGAAAGCCAGGTAAGGAGATTGAGGCAGATCGAGGCAGAATGAAGAAATGAGGCAGATCGAGGGAGATTGAGGGAGTTGTTCAATATTCAGGAACTCGGCTTCTGGTTAGCACCAATGCCAAAGCTGCGCTCCAAGTCCCTCGCCTAACCAAGGGACGAGAAGGGGAATTATTCTGGTGTGGTGTACGGCACTGCGGGCCTCCTTGTCAAGCCTTGATTGTTTGAAGCATATTAACCTGCAGTCCGGGGTTCGACTCCCCGCACCCGAATTTGTCTCTAGTTTCCAGTTTTTTTCCCCCTAAAACAGAAAACAAGCTCGAGAATTTTTCGTCCCTGGCGTCCGAGGCTGCGACCTGGTTACAGTACTGTTTCCTCGCAAGTCGTTCGCCTCCCCGCTCCCAAATGCTGCGACGGAAACATGGTTTTTTTCTTTTCTCTTGCGGCTTCAATTCCTCTGACTTCGAATTCCTATAGTCTAGATTCGTTGGTCAGGTGATAACCGTATGTCCCCCTTCCGCCGCGGCTGCTGCTCTGTAGCGACTACATGCAATTACATGCTATAAAGTAGCTACAACCGTAGATAGCATGCTTAGGTATCTCCCTGTATTTTCCTTTTGATTTATCCTTGCGTGCTGTCCTCAGAAATAGAAATCCTTTTCGTGTGAGTTTCGTGCACAGCCACATCATTAGAAACTAAATCATGTACCACGCCCCAGTTTTTTGGTCCAAGACGAAAACTTGGAGACAGAATACCTTGGAAAGTCATTTATATCAACTCTGGGGGACTCACGGTTCACCAGAATTTCACTGAGCTCCAAAGCACGTTTCCCAATTGGGCATTTCCTAATCGGGAACACCGACCTACGGTATGGGATGCGCCAACGAAATCAGACCATAATCAGGTTTTTTTTTCCCCCACCAAATCTATAAAAAAAAAAAATTGATTTATGGTTTGACTAGGGAGACTAGAATTCCTGAGGGGCGATTAATTACACCTGAAACGCTTGGTTTCGCGTTTGTTTTTTTTCTCCTCTTAGGTCAACTGCAAAAAGTCATTCAGCCAGCATCACAGGAATCTCGAAGCTCCCCGTCTGAGCAGCACCACTGCAAAATTAGCTCCAAGGTCTCTGCCATAAGAAAGGGATGAACAAGGCAATTAATCGGGTGTGGTGTACGGAACACCGCGCGTCTTCATTTGCAAGTTCTGTAGAGATTGAAGTGAGCAGTCCGGGGTTCGACTCCCCGCACCCGAAATGATCCATCGATGTGAACTTTTCCCCCCCCGTCGCCATTACTGAGCCGCAGGCTCCCGGTCTCCACAGCTTCAACATATTAGTTATACGCCCCGCCGCGTGGTCCTGATTCCTTCCAGGAAATGATGCGACAAATTTATTCACCTAAGGAATTTGGAACCTCGGCTTTTGACTCGCAGTGCTGCAAAATTCCCTCTTTAAATCACTTGGCAGGGAGACGAAGAGGACAAGGACTCGGGTGTGGTGTACGGAACACCGTGCGTCTTGATGTCATCGTGGAGCCAGCGCTGTAGTGCCCAGTGGTTCGACCCCCCGCGCCCGAAGGTCGGAAGAAGGACCTTTTTTACATTTGATTTTTCAGCGTCAGTTCTTTACGGGCCAGGTGCCAGTGAGGCCCAGGCCCCAAGGGCTCGGGGCGGGCGGGGCGGCGGCGAAAGGCTGGGAGGCGGCGAAAGACCGGGCGTCCGCGGGCAGGATGAACATCGCAACGGCGTCGAGGACCAACGAAGGTCAGGCCAAAGACGAAAGCCCAGGACCCGGTCGAGGCGTCTTCATTGCCTCGCCAACCCTGATCGCCCCCGGGCCGCCTCGCCTGTCTATCATACACAAGCCGTCCGTGTGTCTCGCAGATCCCCAATTCATTCATCCATCGGTCCATCGCCAGCCCCGCACTGCAGCTGTGCAAGTCGCACAACAGCAGACGATAAGATTAAAGACACACCGGCGTGCGAAGTGGCGCCCGTTTCGGATTGAAGGTGACGCAAGCGTGCTTACGCCCCGGCCATTCGTTGTGCCCACATTGTCATTAATTAACGCTGTCGTCTGCCCTCGTCGCCGTTTAGTCGCCGTTGCCGTTGACGACCTCTCGTACTCACCTGGGCCGTTAACGTTGAATCTCACCTTTTGCGTTGCAGGGACGTCCCAGCCCTTGACGCCGGCGCGCGATACGTCACCCTTGCTCCAGAAATCGAATGGCGTACGTGTGGCCACGTACGCCCTGCTTCGAATTCTATTGTCCTCGCGTCGATTTCCCGGCCCTGATCACGTTTCCCCACAAGACCCCGCATACACATCCCCGCGAATCTTATCTCTGCCTTCTCTGGGCCTCCGTATGATATCGATATCGCCGTGCTCCAGCCTATGTACGTGTCCCGTTCTCATGAGCCCCGGCGACTTATCAGATAGATAATACCGCTCTATCCTCGTGAGCACTCGGGCCGGAGATTGTGCCTTATGTGCGAGTTCTCGAGCAGGCCATCGCATTGACATTTGCGGCGTGCACGAGGATAGATATAGCTATATTAGCTATATAGTACTCATTTATCCCGCGTACCTGCCTGTCCCAACGCCGCGCACAACGCGAGCTAATCGCAAATCGCGCGATTTGCATTCGCATTTGCATATGTGCCTCGTCCCCACGGCGCATGCGATGTACATTCGCCGTCTTGCCGCTCTGGTCCCGCGCAAAGCCCCTGAGCCTGACCCGAAGAATCCCCAGTTGTCCCAGCCGTCGGGATGCCCACACGCCTCCGAGCTTTCCGCGCCGGAGCTCACGGCCTCTTAACGCCTATACTTACGGCTAGCTTCGCGGCTCCGCACTGGGGGCGCACACCCCGGTGCGCACGTGCACGCGTGCACAGCTCATAATACTCGAGGTTGACACTGAGCGTCCGATTGTCTAAAATGCCTGCCTTATCCAAGAGACGAACAGCGTAAATGCGCCGGTGTGGTGTACGCTGTGCGCACCGCGCGTCTTCGTTAAAGCTGTCTGTAACCCGCAGTCCGGGGTTCGACTCCCCGCACCCGAATCGAAGATCCGAGCCAACCTTTTTCGTAGCTTCAGCTTCTAATCCTCAGCTGCTGCGAGTACGTGGAGAACTCGCCCAAAACTCATCGTGTATGCTCTCTGTTGTTGGCTGGCGCTACAAAAAAATCCGATTGATGCTACGAAATTTACACACCCAGGAAATTCGGAACCTCAGCTGCTGAGAAGGATGCTGTGAGTGTTGGCTTCAAGTCCCCGACTTAGAGAAGGGATGCATAGGGATAAGTATTCGGGTGTGGTGTACGGAACACCGCGGGTCCAAGTACGTAGTGCTGAGCGTCCTAATAAAGTAACCCGCAGTCCGGGGTTCGACTCCCCGCCCCCGACTCGCCAATGCTTTCCGCATTTTTAACTCCCCTTTTTTTTTTGGCTTCGACTTCCCGAGGTGCGGTTCAGCTGAGGGGGCCTCTCACAGCGTCGCTTCTGTGCTCTTTTCCTCGGGTGGTTGAGCCGAGGCTGCAGCATACATACATTCTTCAATTTGAACCGCATCGCAGAAATTGGAGCTGCAGCTTCTGAGGCCCACCGTTACGCTGCGAAATTCGTTCCAAAGGCCCTGGCTTAAGGAAGGGACGAAGGGACGAAATAATCGGGTGTGGTGTACGGAACACCGTGCGTTTTCTTACAATTCGAGAGGCTGGATGATGACGTGCAGTCCAGAGTTCGACTCCCCGCGCCCGAATGATGGTTGCGTTTGTTTTTCTTCTTTTTTGACCTTCCAGCTTAAATTCCTCTGGATGCGATGCATGGGCGCAGTGTATCGCGCGCACAGGTCCTCAATGTCATGCTCCTTTAGGCAGCCAGCATCACAGAAATTCGGAATCATCCCTAGAAGATTCCGTCGCAGCTATCCCTTAGCGGAGGTACGAGGAAGTGAATTAATCGGGTATGGTGTACGGAACACCGCGCGTCTTCTTGCAATTCGAGAATTTCGAGAGATTGGATTTGGATTGGATGATGGCACGCAGTCCGGGGTTCGACTCCCCGTGCCCGAGTTTGTGGTACCCCTTGGATTTTTTCTCTCATAACTTGACTCGAGATTGGATCGTACTCTTTTTCTGTTTTCTTAGGACGCCTATTGCATAGGCATTCAATCAGCGACCACAGAAATGCCGATACTCAGCAACACCCAAAACTTTCGCTTCAAGTCACCCATTTAGCGAAGGAACGAACATCGGGTGTGGTGTACGGCACACAGCGCGTCTCGGTAACGCGACTAAAGCTTTGCGTCAGTGTGCAGGCCGGGGTTCGACTCGGGCTGAGGCCCGACTCTGACAAAGCCCGATTACTGATTCCCGGCGATGACCGATGTGGCTTCTTTCCTCTATTTGGGTTCATTCGGCCATACATTCTTACACCGAAGCTTCTAAAGCATTCAATCAGCTGATAGACACTCAGATTATAAAAGCACACCAACACAAGTCCATGTAGTCCATCTCAATCCAGTCCATTATGTCTGCTCAAACAAATCTTGCTCTTATCGTCGATGCGAAGCCCTTGTCTCGCACTATCAAGGATAGAGGCGTACCCACCCCGTGGCCAGAAGAAATCCTTGTTCGTGTCGAAGCCGCGGGCCTCAATCCGGTAGATGCGCGCATTGGCAACATCGACATTCCAATGTGGCCTGACATGCCTACCGTTCCTGGCGCTGAAGCTGCTGGTGTCATTGTGGCCATCGGTAACGAGGTCAAGGGATTCAAGGTTGGCGATAAGGTGTAGGTTGCTTTCGTCTTCTTCGGCAAATATATTCACCCTCTCACATACCTTCTCTAGCGCCTTTGGAACCGCCGGTCAGAAATTGGATGTATCATCATATCAACAGTACAGTCTTGCACACTCGACCATTGTCACAAAAGTAAGGTCCCGTGGCTGGACCATCAATTGTCTCTGACGTATTTTTGCCTAGTTGCCGCCCAACATATCCCTGGAGGAAGGTGCCTCTATTCCCGTAGGATTATTCACAAGCTATCACGCCTTGTATTCCCAACCTCCATATGGGGGTGGTCTCGTTTCCGCTATGTCCCCAGGTGGGCGTGGCAAGTACGCTGGTCAACCAATCGTCATTTTGGGCGGTGCGGGTGCGACGGGCCATTTCGGTAGGTATTTCTTTGCGTGTCAATCTCGCTTCTCTCATGAATATTTCTTCCAGCTCTTCAACTGGCTAGGCTCTCCGGCTTTTCCCCCATCATCACCACCGCTTCTCTCAAACACGAGACATTCCTGAAATCACTTGGTGCTACCCATGTCATTGACCGCTCTCTTCCCGACACCGAGGTTGTCAAAGCTGTCGCAGCCTTGGCTCCCACACTTTCCATCGTCTTCGACACCATTTCCACCAAAGAGACGGTGACGTTGGGATTCGAGATCCTCAAGGAGTCCAAAAAGTATAGCAAGGGCTCCAAGACACTCTTGCAAATCATTCCTATCTCCATCGCCGAGGCTGAGAGCGAAAGCATCAATATTTATATGGGATGGGCGACATCGGCGTGGCCGCAAAACAATGCGTTGTCCAGGGAGTTGTACTCACAGTTGGAAGGTTTGTTGGCTGACGGTACTATCAAGGTATGCCATTCTTTCATTCGACACAACCGATACTCATTCGGGGTCTGCAGCCAATGAAGATTGAAATCGTCCATGGTGGATTGAATGCATTGGAGGAAGCATTCAAAACGTTCGATAAGGTTTCGGGGGTCAAGCGTGTGGTCTTGCCTCAGGAGACCCGTGTTGTTTAGACTTCCAGACCCACATCTTAGTGAAACAGGCTTCGCCGTACCGCCTAACTGCGTAGTATAACTTGGAATCAAATGATGGCGAAAAACATTTTGGGCCATCTAACGGGCCGGAAAGCAACCAACTTCGATGTACTCAAGCAGTCCGCGAGACCGGGTTGCTGAGTATACTTGATTGAGTGGCGGACGCGATTTCATGGATCCGAACCGATTCCAGGCCATCATATGGTGAAATCTGCCACGCCAGCGACTCCCAGGTGATTCCCTCCATCTGGCAGAATTCCGGTCGAGCAACTACCAAACTTGATGTTCATCCCTTTTTACACCATATAGACAACAATTCACTGGCATTAATGTTGACAGCAATATCCATAAAGCCACATATTATCCTCCAGCAGAACTAGTAGTGAAACTCTATCATCGACTGCCAGCGGATGGTTTGCGCTTAAGAAATTCTGGCATTTCCTAGCCAGACTCCGGCGAAATTGAGCACTTGAAGCGGTGGATGAAAGATCGAGATCAAGAGACGAGATTGCCAGTAGAAGGCAGTTGAGATTCGGGATCGACTGATGGCATCCGATGGCAGCCGGCACCTGCCGATGGCCGTCGTTCGCTAGCATCCGTTACCGTATACTTCGACATTTTAGGGACATTGGATAAGTTAAAAAAGAACTTGTTTAACCCCTCTGAGAGGCTTTGCTTAACGTTTGTTTTAAAATGTGCTATAACTGAGTGAATCTGCAGTCCAATTCATGGCCATGCATTTTCCCACTAAGAGTGAGCCCAACCATCAGTGGGATTCCCAATGGGTCAAAACCCACTGGGATGGTGGCTGTGGCATGGGATTCGGTTGGGACCGTTGGGTGATAGTGGGAATTGATGGGATCGGGTTGGGTTCGCTTAGGACCCAGCTTGGGATATCATGAGCCTCGCCACATTCATGGTCCCTACAGTTAGCTAGTTCATTGAACAATTTGCACTACACACATCTAAATTTGCAGCACAAACAGGCTTGAGATCAGCCAATTCCTTGTCGAAAAAAGCTGTTATACCCATACCTTAGCAGAGACACAAGCGGGTTAAATGCTCGGGTGTGGTGTACAGAACACCGCGCGTCTTCATTTGCCAGTTCTGTAGAGATTGGATTGCGTATTTCCTGAAACGCTGACCCGCAGTCCGTGGATCGACTCCCCGCACCCGAATCAGCTCGCGGTAAGATTCATTTTTCTTCTTCAGCTTCAGCTTCAGCTAGATCTACAATGCGGGGAAACTCCAAGTTCGTCAACTTTTCCCTCTGTCTCACTCTTCGATCAAGTGGATGTTGTGACATTCACTGTTCAACCAGCCTAGAAGAAATACGAAAACTCACCTGAAGTATACTCAGATAGGCTATAAATTTGCCTTCCAGGTCCCTGTCTTAGCCTCAGACCACGGAGAGAAATAGTCGGGTGTGGTGCACGGCACACCGCGCGTCTTTGCAAAAGAGTAAGTAGCAAAAGGATCACACGCAGTGCGGAGGTTCGACTCACCGCACCCGAATGATTGGCAGACGAACAACAGACGAAACTTTTTTTTTCTTCAGCACTGAGGCGCACCGCCTGGTATTTAAACACCCACTCCGCGCGGTCCTGGCTTGTTCCTGCCACGACTGATGTTGAATCAACCAGGGTTGCGAGCTGCGGCTAGTTTCGGCTAGGCATCGGTTAGGCCACCGGGCCGAAGACTAGCCGAAGCTCGTAACAGCTGCTCAGCCCTCAGCTATCAAGCCACTGGCAGTGAATGAAAACTCGGAGTCGCCGACTAAATACTACTCACTGCGTTCAGCCGGTCCCTCGCCACGGGCGGAATCTAGTTTCTGCCGAGGTGCCGGCGAGCCGTGGCGAGGCGTTGCTATATACTGCTATTTGCCTGACGAGGCTGTCTCCGGCACCTCGGCAGAACTCGCCGGGCGTCTGGGCGAGGGAGCGAGTAATTACCAACGCTGCCAAATTTGGCTCTGCAGGTCCCTACCTAGCAGATGCGCGCACAGTCCAAATACTCGTACGGAACACCGCTTGTAACTGATTTCCGACTGTTTGCTCGTTCACCTGCCCCGGGCCTGCTCGTCCACGCTGCGCTAATGGGGCACGGTTGAAAAAACAGCCGGCAAGGTCAGTCCTCTGACTCGGCATACGCAACCCGGTGGAATGTATTTTCATATGCTGGCGCGCGTCATGCGCACGGCGTCAATCGCCATTCGCAACACAACATGCGCTAGGCTCTAGCGCGACGATCTTGCGTCGATCTCAAGGCACCTCTCACTTTGCTCTGCAGTGTGCAGAGACAATTATTTCTCCCGTTCTGAGAAGTCTTCGCAACGGAGATCCTCCGACACCCTTTGTGTGCATTTCTTGGAGTCTTGGACAAAAAAGCTACAGATTCCGCCGAAGTGCCGACGCTCGGCTCCGAAAGTTCCGTGGTTACGTAATTCTACGTCGGCGATTTTCCCTCCGGTTTTGGCATCACGCTCATGATTTTGCTCTCCCTACTCAACTGTCCCTATGTCTTTATATACTCGTAGATCGTCCCCCTGACGTTCATCTCCACTCATCCTTACATCCCACTTGCCGCCTGCGTTCTCACCTTGGGTTCCGAGTCTGTTACTCTCCAGCTCCCTGACATGCCAGAGTTCATCTTTGTGAGTGAAACGCGCATAATATACGAAACAGATCCGATTCAAACTGTGAAGGTCACTGGCGCTTCCGGTTTCCTGGGTTCCCATGTGGTTCTTCAACTTTTGGAAAAAGGGTATCGCGTTCGAGCGTGCGTAGCTTCGACTGCTTGCTCTCAACTCACGCTCATCAATCCGAACAGCGCAGCCCGCGGTGCCAAGGCGGACCACCTCAAATCCAGCTATGCCAGTTATGGCGATCGGTTTGAGGTCGTCAAGATAACGGACATCTCCCATGATCAGTTCCCGGAAGCGCTGGTAGGCGTCGACGCGGTCATCCACACGGCGTCGCCTCTTCCCGGACGCGTAGAGCCAGCGGAGCTGCTCAAGGTATCCCCCGTTGCATTTATCCTTTGCATACCTGACTGTGGTGCGGTTTCAGGAGGCCGTCGAGGGAACG